>CP139507.1:234972256-235241771 GCA_021014915.2 Artemisia tridentata subsp. tridentata
TCTCGGGAGATGCGATTCGCGGAGAAACACGCGCAAGCGTGTGACAAACGCATCCAAAAGATTGTGGACCGCGCTAAGGCCCTATACGCAAGCGGCGGCCTTGATCTTAATATTAAAGAAGAAGCTGATATAGAAAGAGGGGTTCAGTCCTTCTTCGCTGATCTTTATAGGTTCGACACCCATCAGAGTCGTGTCGAGCATATAAAAAGGGTTTTTTCGTCTATTGGAAATCAAAGGAGTACCATTTGGCAAAAAATGAAGGACCTTATTGAAAATTAGTAGACTGGTAAGATAGGAAAAAAAAAGCTAACCGCAGGCCAAAAGAAAGATTGGGAATGCTCAGACTGAAAAAAAAAAGCAGCAGGTCCTACGTTTATATCATTTTGAATTCTGATTAGCTTCACTGCTAAAAAAATCTTCGCAAATTAGTGGCTTCTTGATATGGTATTTTGTTGGATCAACAGCTACTATGTACCTGATCCAGAAGCAGCTGCTGTATTCATTATTGCTTCATCATTAGCATCTTTACAGGTCAGATTATGCATATATTGCTCAAATTCTTTTGATAGTGTATTTGTGTATCTTTCATCATACATGCTTCTGTTGTCATTTATCAATGGAACACCTACATTGATCACATTTTTTAAAATTCATAAAGCACGAATTTGAAATACAACAATGTTTATCTAAATCGCAAATTAGTGGCTTCTTGATATGGTATGTTGTTGGATCAACAGTTACGATGTACCTGATCCAGAAGCAGCTGCTGTGTTCATTATCGCTTCATCATTAACATCTTTACAGGTCAGATTATGCATATATTGCTCAAATTCTTTTGATGGTGTATTTGTGTATCTTTTATCATACATGCTTCTGTTGTCATTTATTAATGGAACACCTACATTGATCACATTTTTCAAAATTCATAAACCATGAATTTGTTGTTTACTATAAGCTGGTCGTTAAATGCTTGTTATGTTATTACCTGGGTTTATGTGCTTTGGCTGCTGCATACGTTTCTTTGGGTTTATCTGCTTTCGCTGCTGCATACATTCATTGTCAGTTGGATATTGCATTGTTGATTGTGGTTTGGGCTCAACTGAAAATCACTCAACTGCAACTAAATCAGTTAAATTAAAGTTACATGCATCTAGAATATAAATATCATTACCAACTGTGTATTACAACTCCAAAACAAAGCATCTTAAATATAAATATATACCTGTGTAAGTAGTGTTTTGTATTCTTATATTTTGTTCTTTTTCCTTTTCTTATTTGCAGATTAAGAAGTTTAATGGCTGAGAAATTTCTGGAAATGGGGATTAGTGAATACAATGGTTGATATTTTATGGGATTAGTGATTTTATGGGATTAGTGAATTAGAAATGTCTGGAAATAGGAGATTAACAATACACTTGCAGCCAAAAAAAGACAAAAAAAATTATGTATGTATGTACAAACGATATGTATTTTGCATACATGGACTGCTGTGACTATTAAACAGAGTGGGCTAACTTTCAAAAACTGGGCTGGCCTGCATCTTTTAGCCCAGTACACGTCTGTTACTGTAGCAGTACTGTAGAAGTACTGTAGCAGTACTGTAGCAGCACTGTTCATTCATTTCCCATGTTTTAATATATTGCATAATGGATTTTTATCCTAATGCAGTTGCCCTTCTTGGTAATAATTCAGAACTATGTATACTACGAGTCTACGACATTATGGATTGCTGATTACCAATAGTTAAGTGTTTGGCATCTAAAGATTCTGCATTTGCTAATTATAGTTTATGGGGCGATTTCTTCCATTCTTTTAGAGTTCATTAGCATGTTCTTTGGTTCTTTCTTCCATGATGTTGTTTGTGTGTCGGCCTTTAATGTTCAAGACCGTACGTAAACCATGGCAAATGTATCTATGGATAAAAAATTCCAAGTTCACTGATGATAAAACATGCAATAAACATACAAAGTACGTGGCTAAAATTGCCAAACTTTAAATCTTGAGTTTTTCTCTTTTACTATAACTTAAAGAGGGACTTTGTTTTTTCTTGATGGCACAAGGGGTCGCTAGAGGCAAGTTTCTAAAATCAGTAAAAAGGTATAAACTGCAATAATGCATTCTAGGAGTAACGGCATATTTATCCAAAGCATCATGTTACAGAAGAATGCCAACAAAGATGTAAGCAGGCTGCAGGTCCTTATAAATCAGTGCAACGAGTATTAAACCTTGTGCAAATTGCTTAGTCCTCCAATACACTTAGATCTAAACATGATCACAGAAAAGTTACCACATTTATACTTATTTGGGTAGGGACACATTTATACTCTGAAATTCCCTCTCATAAAGGGAATCGCGCATTATATTTTAGATACACTTTTCGACTCATTTACATATGAACGTGTTGATTTGGCCTTTAATTTATCTTAAACGGGTCAATTAAGAAAATAGCTAAAACGATATTAAGTCAAAAAGGTTCCAAGTCACGCTAAGTCAACTTTTGCATCCAACCAGGCACCAGCTAACTCATTTGACTAACATTTACCCGTAGCACCTGAACCTGTTTGAAACCCAACCCAAATACAGCTTCATAATATTAGTGAAAGGTGCAGTGAGACCATACCAGGGGCTAAGTGACCAAAAGTTCTGATTGCTAGAGTGGAGACACGTGTCTTGTCTTGCTCCATAAGTGTGCCAAATCCAAAATCAGAAATATGCGCATCCATGTTTTCGTCCAACCATATGTTGCTTGGTTTTATATCTTTGTGTATGATATAAGGGATACAATCATGATGAAGATATGATATTCCCAATGCATAACCTACTGCTAATTTGTATCTTGCATCCCAGTCTAGGAAGTTGTCCATTGTTCTTCAGTGGTGGAACATGTTCATGCGTTTCCGTCCCTTAGAAGTCTAAGCTACTGCAGATAAGGCTGCATAATTGGTTATTGAAATTAGCCTTATTAACGAGTCTGACCCCAAGACTAGTTATTGGCTATATGAGTCTTTTTTTTTGGTGAGGTCTGAGAAACTTTGGACACATGTTGGTTCCATGTTTGCGACTGCAAACTGGGCACGGGTCGGTTCTCGTTTCTTTCGTGTATAGCCCAGTTGAGCTCTTTGTTCCAACGAAAAATAACACAACTTATATAACCTTGCACTAAAACATCAACCAATTATACACTTAATCAAATGTAGATGTTAACAATGTTTGTAAGAGATCTACACATGAGAAAGCTTATTCAATTCATGTAGCAGGTTAATGGGGTCTCTGGGTCTATCAAGAGCACAAGTGCGCGCCTAGAGGAGCTTCAAACGAGACTCAAATAGTTGGCAATGTCGCTTGATAGACTGGGAATATAATTTTCTCATTTGACTAAAAACGCATATGAGGAATGGATAGATCCATTCTGAATTGCTAACTTAGACCCTAATTTAAAGACAAAATTCCCCAAATCGTATATTTGTATTTAGACCCCAATTTTGCAGAGTTAATGATGACTTTTGAAGCCTAATGGTTGCGATGATGCGCGGAAATGGAGATGTGAACTGAGAGGTCCAATCTGCAATCAATAATATGATAAATGACATTACTCTTTCAACTGATTAGATGTCATTGGATGCTTTATTATTAAGGTCTATATTTGTTTTTACTGGAATTTTCAAACTGGTGAACAATCTATTGTTTTGCAGGTCCATATCTTGGCTTGAGAGCCAAATTGGATTGAATGGATTCCAAAAAAAGCGAAAGTCTTTTATTGGACTGGCCCACGATCATGACCTCTCCGGAGCCAATTTGGACCATTGTGAAACTAATCGCAAGCTTCTGCTCTTATCTATGACGAATCTCCGCACAACGTGTCTCTTATGTAGTAAGCTCGTCAAAGTTCAAAAAGGTTCCCTTTTTGTTGATGATGATTTTTATGTGGTTCGGTTTTCTCTGCTTGGGCCGTTTGGAAATGGTGGTACATGCTTCTGCAAATCATCCCTTCGAGGTCTAAGAAGCATAAATGAGGATTTGGTTCTGTCAGTTCCTTATTTGTGACTGCAAAAATGGTGCACATATCGATTCTAGGTTTGCGACTTGGGTTGCCTTATTGTAGTGTATCTAAGATGAGGGAATGGTGTACAGACTATTCGCTTAGGTGTGTTTGTGGTTTTCACGAGGCCAAACCAGTTTTGCTCCTCTCCTTTTGGCCAATTTGAACTCTTTGTTCCAAAACACATGAGTTCAGTAATCTTCAATTGAAACATCAACCAAACAAACGTAAACCTTAATTAAATTTAAGATAAGCTATATTACAATGCAGTAAAAATCCGTTAGCTTGATGCTTGTAAACTAATTTCTTGGTAAGCATATTCATTTTATTAGCAAAAACTCAGTTACATATTACTATTACATTCTCATCGCAAACTATTCACTATTACAGCTTCTAGATGAGTTGATACCCAGAACATCTAGTTAATCAGAAGCATTGATTTCACTTCCAACCCAGGTGCTCCATCTTTTTATTTGAATCTGCAGGCCAAGACTCAAGTCCTCAATAGCATAATAAAATCCATCTGCAAACTGCATAATGCTTAAAACAACATCGTTGGTGTGTTGCTTCCACTCCCGGTCAGGTACCTCGTCACATCATAGAAGTCTTACCTTTCATTAGGAGCGCTCAACATCCATGAAGCATTAGAACATAAGCTTTCAAGTGCTCAATTAGACAAACATTGTAACTGGCAAGCCATTTTGATTGTCAACTGATATGCAAAACACAGTGTTTATACGTTCCACAAAGTTATATTTGGCTATCAGTTTGGTTGAAAATTGTTTAGTTCAGTGACCTGCTATACTTGTGAAAATAATTGATCAGTTAAAAGCTGAAAACATGCAGTTTTGATGTAAAAAGTGTATGAAAACACTTGCAGTGTCAAATTCGATTGCAAAACAATTCAATGTTAAAATATTGATGAGGCTCAGATCTGTAAAACAATCAAAACAAAGAGGATTACACCGCCATGGCTGCAAATTAACGGCTGCATTAACAAATAACAACTGGAAATTGGCTCGCCAAGATACGGTAAATCTCAGCTTTGCAAGATTAACTTAGACATTTAGAAATTCATCATCACCCCTCATTAGACACCAAAATACACCGCTAGTCCCTGAAATATCACATCTTAATAAACTTATATAAGCCCACAAGCCTCAAAATAAGCCGGAAAATTGGGGCTTATGAAATATAAGCCGAAACACATATAAGCTTAAACAAACACCCCCTAAATTCATATTCTTCTTTATTTTTAAACTCATCATCATCATCATCATCATCATCATCAATATATATATATATATATATACAACCTTGTAACCAAAAATCGCGAATCGGTAGTCGGGCGGTCGACCACCTTGTAGCTTATAATCGGTCTAGGCGGGATTAATCGGTGATTAATCGGATTGGCATTACTGAAAACTTTAGTTATTTCGGCAAGTTTTATGTATTTCCGGTTAGTTTTAGGTATTTCCGGCAAGGTATTTTCTAAAAACTAACTTGTAATAGACTTAAAGGGTTACTATAAGTGATCAAAATAAGTTTACAGTGAGTGTTAGGTACTTCCGGCAAAATTTATAGGTTTCCAGCAAGTTTGACCACCATTGACAACCGTTGATAGCCGTTGACCACAGTTGACCTATTTGTTTCACCCAGTTACATAAATCGGCAAGGTCGGTGACCTTGTAGCACCTAATCAGTGATTAATCGGCCTTGTAGACCTTTTTTTGCAACACTATATATAGATATATATATACAACCTCTGTAACCAAAATAATTAAATAATAAAATGAGGCTCAGATCTGTTAAAACAGTCAATACAAAAAAAGGATAAAACTGCCATGGCTGCAATAATAAAAATTGCCCCGCCAAGATACAGTTAAATCTCAAATAATTTGTACGATAAACTCAGACAATTACTAGAACTTTATCATCACAGCCTCTAATAATTATTTTGAGACGGAGGGAGTAACTAAATAACAAAGAGGTTGTTTGTTTGAGCTTATTTTATGAGCTTATGAGCTTTCAATACAACCCGATCTGTAGATCGACTGTATTAAAAAGAGTGTGTGTATATATGTATGTGTATGTATAGATATATGTTGATTATATCATAAAGGTTGTTTAGAAATGGGGCAAAAGAATGGAAAATCATAGGTGACAAAAGGGGTAAACAACCTTTGAAAACATCCGTACCTTCTGTCGCCTCATTTCTTAAATCATTGTCTGAGTTTTTTGTTTGCCCCGAAACCCTAGATTGAAGAAGATGTTCTGTTTTTATAGCAAGTTTGCTTTTCGTTTGTTGCTAGAAGTTTAGGCTGAGTTTCCACACTTAAAAATATAAAAAACTAACAATGGAAAACAAATAAATTTTGTTTTGTAATTTTGTTTTTTAAGTTAGGAAATAGGAGATTTAATGTTTGAGTGGAGTTATTCTACAAACTATAAAAACCTCACATACCAAAGGACAACTTTCATCAATTGATTTAAATTTGATCAATGACTGAGATGAACTAAAAAAATACACTGAGGGGCAATTTTGTAAACTTACAAAATAAAAAAAAAGCGCTACTCACACAAACCCCCAAATTTTCACCACAAACACACGCACACAAAACACACACAAACACACATTACTCTCTCTGATGATGATCGATCCTAGATCCAAAAACACACAGAAATGAACCGCAAATCACATCAAGTCACAACAAAAATAGATGAAACTAGCTTTAATTAATAGCTACGGTGCAAAATAATCCGTTACACCTCCGATTGAAGGTGCTGTTTATGATTACAAGTTTTTTTAATTTTTGCTTTTTCTTATGAATTGATTGTAGAGGTTTTGTAGATAGTTTATTGTTTGATTGATTGTAGAGACTAAGATCTGAGTAAAGTGAATTTTTGTAGCAATTGTTACTGTGAGCGTGTGATGAAATCGATTTCGAGTTTGCCTTAAAGAAGAACTAGGTTTAGTGTTTAAGTATGTCAGTTAACTAATTATATTGGAGTTTGCAGCAACTGCTACTAGTAATAGTGTATTTGTTGAGTGTGAGATGATATTGATTTTTAGTTTTGCCTTTTGTGAGAACTAGGTTTAACTGATTGATCGACAAGTTTTGTTATTTTCGAGTTGATTGCTGAGGTTTTTTAGAAAATAAGATGGTACTGTAATTAGGAAATATGAATAGAAAATATGTCGAGTGTCAGACGATATCGTTATTGATGAATTGATTGTATACTTTTTGTAATCAAGTTAGTTTGTAGCAAATCGTTATTAAAAATATGAAAATTTTGAAAGTTATGCGATGAAAGTGATTAGAATTTGCCTTTTGGGAAGAACTAGGTTAAAGTGATTAGAAATTGTCTTTCCGTCAACTAATTCTGTAGCTGAGTTGATTGTAGACGTTTTGTCAAAATTAATATGTGATTATGTTGAGTTTTGCAGCAAGTGCTACTAGGAATAGGTAATTTGTGAGTGTGAGATGATATCGAGAAGCACTTACTGTTATAGGAATATCACAAGTGATTTTCTTAATGATATTCAGAGTATCACAAGTAATATCACAAATGATATTCAGAATATCACAAGTGATATTGAGAAAATCACCAATATGTTCTTACCTCTTGACTGAATTTTGATAAGGCTTGTATCATTTGAGACAAGAGTTCACATTTTTCAATCTGAATATATGTTTGGTAAATATATGTTTTTAATGAGCTTATTTGTTAAATATATCACATGTGATATTTAGCATTTGATTGAATAAAGATTAAGACCAACGATTCATGAGATCATTACATCCAAGATTAACATGTGTGCAACAAATAACTTGGGCTTTTAAGTTTGCCACTCAAAAGCCCCCTACTAATGTAAGTCTTACGCCACCATCTAGCTGCTGACAGCCTCAGCAGATTTAACAAATGTACCATCATATGCTAACCCCCTAGGAAATGAAAAAGGTGGGAAAGAAACAGCTACTGTACATGCATATAAATAAGGTTTATATAAATACAGTATTAAAGAAGTTTATTCTGAGCAATAGCCTGACAAAGATCGAGTTCTTCATCAAAAAGCTGACTCCTGGAACGAAACGATTTGAATTTGGGTTTTGGCAGAATGTATTTCGGACAAAATGCTGACTCTTGGAACAAAGCAGCTGCCACTTGACGCATCTTAATCAAATTGAGGCGGGATGGAGGGCGGGGTCATTGCCTAGGTGCTTTTGGGGTCCTTGGTAATGTCATTGCCTTTCTTTTATCATCTTCCTTGCTGTAGTAAATGCAAACTCATGTTATTACTTATTAGTGCTGTAGAAATTGAGGCAATTTTGACCCATTTACTTATAAATGGGTCGTTCTCGTTATGTTTATCTCTAATAGGTCAAATTGGAAAATATATAACAGCCAAAAAAGGGTCAAAAGTAGCTCCAACCGATATTTTTTATGAATAAAATCTCCTATAACTGTATTTGAGTTTATATATAATTAAATATTTTATGCCGTTGGTGTTGTCATTGTGAAGTTGTTGATGGCTAATTGTAGTCGGCCAGATCAATATTTAGCAATGCTCTTCAAACTGTCTTAGTCATCAACTTATATTAGCACAAGGTATAAATTTGACAAAAAATTACTCCAAAATCTTGATTTTGCATTTTCTATATGCTTTGTATGCTGACTAATGTTTGTTGCTAAGCTTAGGTATCATATGATGGTGGTGATGAAGAACTTTTAAAGCTCAATGGGGAACGATGGGAGTTGGTTGAAAATGTGTGGAATATCTGATTTTTATCCTAAGCTGATTTTTTTACCTAAATTCAGAATCAACATTGGTCAAACACTCAAACATGTTAATAAGACTATCACAACAATCGTTTTGAACGCATATACAGACACTCAAAATCTGAAAACAAATGGAATTAGGACCAACTAATTGAGAATGGAGGAAACTGAATTGAATTTTGAAATTCTTTATCATGCCTTTGTAGTATTATCTGGTTAACTGTAGTAACAATTAACACTATGATTTGAAGCTGACTGACGTATGCAATTATTAAATTGACCTCTTTGCTTGCCCTTGATGCTAACTAAGTACCATCGGAATCAATGCAGATGTGTCATAACAGGGAATGGAGGTACATCACACACTTATCTTGGGCGCCCATGGGGACCTTTCGGGAGGGTGGTTTTTGCGTACACGTACATGGATTCATGTATCAAACACCATGGTTGGAATAGTTGGGGCAAAGCCGAAAATGAAAGAAGTGCTTGCTTTTATGAGTACAGGTATATATAATACTACGTACTTTATATTTCAATCATCCTGCCACAATCCTTTCTTATTGGTGTGTTTGGTAAACAATGCAGATGTTTCGGTCCAGGGAGTTGTCTAGAAAAACGTGTAACATGGGCAAGAGAACTCATGGAGGACGAAGCCGAACAGTTTTTGGTGCATGCTTTTATTAATCCAAACCCAAAAAGGCCTTGGCTAGCACAGAGAATGGCACTTCGGATACCCTTTTCTGCTTAAGCAAATAGTATACCACACGTGTTTTTGACTTTTTGTAATGATATATACAACTTTTATCTATGGTGGTGTGTTAAATAAAGGAGCAATAGAAATGACTATTTATCAAACAAATATTGTTGTGGAAGGAGCCCGATCTGCATGTTTAGCTTGTTATGAGAAATATTGAATTTTATGTTTTGAAGATAGGTAAATTTTATGTTTCGAAGTCTTAGGCCAAGTTGAAGATGGTTTATATGTTTCTACAAGAAATATTGAATTTTATGTTTTGGTTATAATATTTTTGTTATGTAATGTTTTTATCAAAATATTAAGAATTTGATAAGCTATTTTCATGTTGCTTATTGTGTAGACTTTTAAGTTTATTTTTTTTGCTAAATAATTGTTGTTACCTACTTACATTATGAGGTATCACCAGTGATACAAAATAACTTATTAGGTATCACCTGTGATACAAAATAACATATTAGGTATCACCTGTTATACAAAATAACATATTAGGTATCACCTGTGATAGTTAGACTGTAGTTAGCTACTTGTTTTTGTAGATACAAAATATGAGGTATAAGTTCATGTCTGGGGCCATATCAGCATACTCCTTGGCTTTATTTTCCTTCGCTGCTTCTATCTTGTCCTTGATAATTTCATCAACCTTGCCAGTGTATTCACGGATAAACTGCAAGAAAACGAAATGGGACATACATATTTAATAACAAAATTATCATTAGCTTAAGTAACAAGTAAAAAATGGCATTAGAATACCTGAAGCAGATATGGGAAGGAAAAATCAATCATATTGTTTAACCCGGCAAGCTCAAGAGCAACATCCGGGCGAATTAGATCATAACAAACAAAGAGACAAGAAGCAAAGCATTCTTTCTTTCCCTGCACAAGCAAAGCAAAACACAAACATTATTGATTCATTCAAAACTTCTAAAGAGTCTAAAACCAATTCGTAAGAGTAAAATGTATGGTAAGGTTTGCTAAAAGTTAAAAAAATTGTCGTAAAGAGTTGTACCTGCTCAATGAAATAAACAAGCAGCTCTTCTGTAAGCTCACGGTTTCCAGACTGTGAGGCAGTCTCCATGGCATCTTTGTACACCTTGTCTTTCTTCGACAGTGCAATGGATTGCTTCCATCTGCCTGCCTTCTTGTAGATATATGCTGCAACACGTCGCATCTCAAGAAGCTCATGTTTCTCAATCTGCCAGAAAAGAAGAGATCAAGTACAAATAAAAAAGAAACATAAACAACCACTGCCACTTGCTCTACGAAGTTATTTGGGAATGCCATTATCGAAGAAGACAGGTGCCTAACAGTGAATTCGACTTTCCCAATAACACCTAGCACATGAAATTGTTACTCAGTAAAAGGCGTTCAACAGAGTACAAACATGAGCTATTGCAGCCTTCATTTCAATATAAATCAACAATATGGTGCACCGATTCCACGACATGTAAGAGAGATGACATATGAATAATTTACACAACGCAAGCCAAAAGCAATGTTTATATGTTTAAATGCCTACGCAACAAGGCACACTTTCAAGGGAATTTTAAAAAATGGGATAAGACCTATAAAAATATAGCATCAATCCTACGATAAGTATACGAAACACAACATATATCAGCAATACTAAACTAGTTGTTCCCCTTGAGTTACATTTGATAATAACACAAAATGCTTCTACAAGAAATACAATTAAACAAGTGGGAATATTAACGGTATAAATCAGCAATATGGGAATTCTAACGGTATAAAATACATTGTTTGATAAAATATGCAATATCACATGTGATATATTTAACATTTGAATGTAATCTGAATTAAGGTCTTACCTACTAAATACTTATTAAATACTTGTTGTTACCTACTAACATTATGAGGTATTACCAGTGATACAAAATAATTTATTAGGTATCACCTGTGATACAAAATAACTTATTGGGTATCACCTGTGATATAAAATAACATATTAGGTATTACCTGTGATAGTTAGACTGTAGTTAGCTACTTGTTTTTGTAGATACAAAATATGAGGTATCAACTGTGATACATACAAAATCATAGGTGATACAAAATAACATATTAGGAATCACCTGTGATACAAAATAAGTAAGTAAAGCACAAATAAGCAAAAACGCAAATTAAACTGAAAAACGAGTTCTTACGGGAATTAAACGAGCCTAAAAAAACCTAAAAATCAAAAATTACCCCTAGATGGATACTAAATTTACACATCTAGGGGTAATTTTTGATTTTTAGGTTTTTATGTTTTAGTTATAATATTTTTGTTATGTAATGTTTTTATCAAAATATTAAGAATTTGATAAGTATTTTCATGTTGCTTATTGTGTAGACTTTTAAGCTTATTTTATTTTTTATTTTTTTTGCTAAATACTTGTTACCTACCAACATTATGAGGTATCACTAGTGATACAAAATAACTTATTAGTATCACTAACATATTAGGTATCACATGTGATAGTTAGACTGTAGTTACAAAATAACTTGTTTTTGTAGATACAAAATATGAGGTATCACCTGTGATACATACAAAATTATAGGTATCACCTGTGATACATACAAAATAAGATACTAGGTATCACCTGTGATACATACAAAATAAGATATTAGGTATCACCTGTGATACAAAATAAGATATTAGGTATCACCTGTGATACAAAATAAGATATTAGGCAAATAGACCTACCATGTGTTTTGAGCTACATTTGTGACACCAGCTATGGCGTCTTTTTCAACTGCCTATTGGCCCATGCATTCAAGATAACCAAATATGTGTGAATAAAAATTACGAATCCGGAACTTAGAATTGCCCATATTATTTAAGCAAATTCACTTCATTGATTCAAAAGTTAGTACACCGGGCAACTTTAACAACATAGACACAGACCTACTGATCGTGTTTCAGCTTACATTTAAAAAAGCAACATAACACTTGACAGAAGTAACAAGACTCTTCTATGTAACCTTGGCTGTTGACCAGGTTGATTTTGTCTCAAAAGCATATTCAGTTTATAGCCTCCGGTCAAAGATACAGACTTCGCCATCGGTACAACTCTATCCAATCTCGGAGACTGATTATAATTCGGATGAACTCGCAAACAATTATCATTCCATTTCTTTTGCAAATCTTGAATCTTTTGTTTTATATCAATTTCTTGATCACCTATAAAAACCAAAACAACAATTAAAAACCATCAAAACATATAACACAACTAGTCAATTAAAAACCAAACAAACACAAAAACACATACCTGAGATTGATCTTTTGGTTTTGCATTTTGCAACCATTGAGGTAAACTACTCTTAACCTCATCGGGCAGTTTTTCCAATTCTTTCAATTTCGCAACTTCTTTTTCACATTCACTAGAACAATTTGGACAACAAGGCGCCTTTAAGGTCACAGGGTTTGCGAAATTCTTTAACGGATTCAAAGACTCAATCGAACTACCAAGTATCCCCTTAGTCCCCATCCTATTATAACAAACCAAAAACAACTTTATAAATATACATCCAAACATAACTTATAACACAATCTAAACAATTTTCATTACTTAAAACTATACACAAATAAAATGAATATAAGATATTAAGATTATATTATAAAAGTACCTTGTAAACATGTTTGGTGGAGGTGATCTTGATGTAATAGGAACAGCTTGTAAATCCCAATCAGTTTCCATTAATGGATGATAAACTTGACACCTTAAATAAGTCTCACAAGTAGCAGTGCCAATCAACCATACTTTTCATATCAATGATATGAAAAGTAGGGGTGTTATCGGGTCGGGTTATCAGGTTCGGGTTGATATCGGGTCGGGTAATTCGGGTTAATCGGGTTGGCTTATAAAATTTGACAAACAAATATTTGAGCTTAAACACTTGTCATTGACATTTAATTTTTGATAGCTAAAAAGTGATTAACATATGTTACAGTAGGGATTACTATATGTTGTATACAATATGTTACAGTAGGAGTAAAATATTTTAATCCGAATATGTTGTCTACGGCAGGGAGTACAATAGCATATTCGAAGTTATGTTGCAGTTGAAATACAATAACATTACTAGCCATTCCAAGTTAAATATCTTAAAATATGCAAAAGCCCAAATTGAATATGTTTATAAAAGAAAGGCAAAGTTCTATAGCAGCCATCACAGTAGCATAACTTGATTTTCGGGTCTTATCGGGTTGACCCGATAACCCGATAAAATTAATTTTCTAACCCTAACCCGACCCAATAACACTATCGGGTTATCGGGTTTGGGTCAAAACAACCTGTATCACAGGTGATACCTCATAAGACCCGATAACTCGCCTTGGTCACTGACCTTGTAGGAGTAATCGCCAATTACTCGGCCTTGTAATTCGAGAACAATCATACTCAACTGATATACTAATACGTTTACAATACTGTTTGGCACGCATCCGGTACTCATATGTTAGACATGTTATAAAACACATGTGGCTCAATGAAATTCTGAGTATAACCCAATCTTTATCCTACCAACAATAAGGTTCGTATGAGTTCATCCTCTTCGTACCAACACCATAAAACTATCTAGTGACTGTTCTATAAGCATGATGACTTAATGTTCAGTTACTTTTATACCTATATCCTTATGGCCTCATACACGTCCATCGGTGACCATAATACCAGCCATACATTACAGAACTTAGACATTCAAAATGATACTCATCCAACATTCTAACTATCATTTACTTAAAAAGTACTATTACCCAACTACAGAGACAGCAAACTGTGACGATCTTTAAGGACCTACTGACAACACTCTATGAGCTGAATATCACCAAAACAAGAGTTCTGAGTTTTAATCGCATAATCACAGTTATATCACACAACATAAAGTACACTAGGCTCTTCGCATCGCATGCTTATAATCCTGACCTTATAGACTATATGGTACCCGCTCCATCTCATTAAAGTAGCAACAAATCACCAATACATTTTTCTATATTTTAAACTTTTTACAAAAGAACTTTACCAAAAGTTACCAAAAATCAACAATACAGATTATGGTTATAAAACCAAGAAGCAACAAACTAAGCATCATTTGAGTATATGAACAAGCGTCAAAGATCGTGATCTCATAATTTCCAGTTTTCAACTCTTTGCAGATAAGGTAAGGTTACTATGAAATGTGAATGTGTAAAACTCATAACCAAAACTTAGAAGATACTACTGTTTGAAAAATGTCAAGCCTTCGGTACTGGTCTGATCCTAAATATCTAGTTTCACTTATTTTACTCTAATTACACGAAAAACTTAAATGACTAGCTCAACACGCAAGTCCACCAAACCGTTAAAATCGGCATCTCACCGATACCTAAAGTCCGGTTTAACCCATACAAACTAGCTTTCATATAAGTATAATTACAAACTAAAATGATCATATATACTGCATTCAACTTTAATTAACTAGTAAATTAATAAGATCATATCATATATACATACATACTGTTAGGCACGTATCTAGCACTATCTATACACTTTTCCTTCTTACACTTTCATTAAACAACTAACTATCAATATTACACCCTAACAGCATGTGAAAATCAATTATTCATTTCATCAAACACATGGCGTGCATTTAACTAATATTTTTTCTAAAGCATAATTTACATAAAGATTAAATGTAGAAAACATAAACTTACTCGTTATTAGATACAGTTTCTGATTATCTGTGTTTTTATGCTCGAATTATTTCACATGCTTCCAATATGATGATGAACGATCTAAATAATTAGTTAGCTTATAATTCATCACTAACAACGATAGAAGAACGAATGGGATAGAAGGTGATCGATTATTGAATTGAGGAGCAAAAGTTAGGGTTAGGAGATGTGAGGATGAAGAAGAACAATTTAGTTGAGAGAAAAGAGACAAACACACATTTACTGTGTGTTTTTTAGAAGAGCTGTTATTAAATTATGGCTTTTATATGGACAAAAATGCCCTTGCAGTGTAAAATATGAATTTAATCTCAGCCTTTAGATCAAAATGAATAGAAGGTAGGGATTGGTCCCTTTGTATGTAAGAAATTTTTTGTCCTAAAATGATCTTACATCTTAATGTTTTGCAAAACATGTTGTTAGAAAACGCTTATTTGAACGCGATTTTTATTTTTATTGTTTTTCACAAAACATTTTGTGAAAAACAAGGGTGTTTTCCCCTAATTAAACACACTCTTACTATTTTGACCTTTTGGGTACCTGGTTTTTTCATAGTTGTCATAATAGACATTGATTTTGGCCCGGAAGCTATTTACTAATGCTAAAAAAAAAAAAAAAAAAAAAAAAAAAAAAAAAAAAGTAAATAAAAAAAAAATCGTGCACATCATAAACATACATATGTGATGTTGTACCATGTGTATTACAAATATAATTTTATAGTGTGCAAATCACTTGTTGTGGTGTGTATATTAGCTCCCTAAAAAAACTGTCACCTTCTTTTAAGTGAGGTGACGTTTTTGGGATATATTGTCTCTAAGGAAGGCAATAGGATCGATTCCGCAAAAGTTGACGCTATAATTAATCGGTTTACACCAAAAGTCATTCATGAAGTTTATAATTTCCACGGTGTAGCCTTATTCTACTGCCGGTTCATTCACAACTTCAACACTATTATCCGTCAGTTAATGAGTGTATAAAAAGGAGCAACTTCAGCTACCCTATGAAGCCAATGAAGCCTTTGGATTGTCGAAAGGGAGGGTAATGGAAGCTCCTTTATTGATACTACCCGATTTTTATGAGGTGTTTGAAGTTCATTGTGACACATCGAGGGTGGGTATTGGAGGTGTATCAAGCCAAAGGAGTCGGTGTATTGCTTTTTTAGCAAGAAATTAAATGAGGCAAGGTACAAATACTCCGTGTATGACATGGAGTTTTATGCTATTGTTGGTAGCCTAAAGTATTGGTATTATTATCGAGCATAATTCCACTTTTTAGCCCATAATCATCAACTAAGTGCAATTATAGAGAAATAGGCAAGTATAGTAAGGAAAACAAGCCAAAAACCATATAAAATCAATAATAAAATGCTTCAAAAATTGGTGCATTTATGCCTCATCTTACGTCTCAAAATATGACCCAACTATGTAGTATAAGTTTTATTGGTATTTTTGGTTCAAGATCTATATTCAAAATGTTACTAGGATACAAGTAAAGTTTGCCACGTACAATTGGGGGATACGATTTCATTATACTTGCTTTAAGAAAGCACGGTGCAGGGGTTATTCCCCAGCCATTTGCCCCAAAAAGCACCAATATGGCTAGCCATGCATCGATGCTTCCTTGCCATTTGTCCCTTTTTTTGCGAGTGAGTAAGGTATTTTTTTGTGATGTGTTATGGGAATCATATGGACCAATAACAGTTATTGGTTTTATTACTAATGAAGGTCTTTTAATTATTGGTGTGTTATTGTGAAGGTGTCGAAGTTGCATACCAATAAATGTTATTGCTTTTGTGTTTCACCTATCACTCTAAAAAAAAAACATAATTGATAAGGATTTATTTGCTACCTTTTAAAGGGGTCATTTAAGCATAAAATCGTATTTATATGATCAAATATTGCCTCAAATCGTTTCTTTTTACATTTTAGGTACTTGGGACGAGAAATCTGGAAATCGACGCTTTTTTAACGTATTTGGACGGAAAAGTGAAGAAAACGACGAAGTCGCGAAAAACCAGTCAGACCTGGAGATCTGACGGCGTCACAGGCTACAACGTGACGCCGTCACTTGTTGATTATGCTGGAATTTTGGCTCAAGTTTAAAAAGAGACGCCTCAGTCAAATTTTGGAGATGCCTAACCAGACGGCGTCAGGTGTTAAATGAAGAAGAGAGTCACGTGTAAATTTAACAAGAGACATCTCAGATACTTTTACAAAGTGACGGTGTCAGGACCTACAATGTGACGCCTTCAGAACGGCGACTTGCACAAGACGAAACCCTAATTACGGCGAGCTGACGCCGTCAGAGTTGATTTCCTATATATATTTTCCTTGGTTTTTCATTGTAAAGTGTGACATCTTTGGGTAACATCTTAGCTAGGGTTTTAGACGAATTTTAGCAGCTTTGTAAGGGTTTTTCAACCCTTGAACTTCATGTTTCAATAAAGATAAGTTATCCCTTTAATTATTCGTTATGTCTATGTATCGTTTGATTAGGTGTTTATCTTTTCTTTACTCTATCATGCTAGTTTAAGTTTCTTTGTGTTTGCTTAGATCTAGTGAAACCTAGTTGTTGATTATTGATTTGTCGTCTATTGTTTAGTTGATTGCTTCGCGTTAGGCTAAAAAAACTGGCCGATCTCTTATATGTAACTGGCTTGAACGTCTTAGAAACGCAACCGTAGAGTGCACTATTGGTTTTTCTCATTGTATTTATTGCATGAGTTGCGGCTTGTAGATCCTAGGAAACTTAATAGACTTTAAGGTTTTTAGGGAAGACTAAGATTCATAGAGTTGGGGACTTCGGCACCTCCCCACGACCGATATTAAGGAATACAACGCTTCAACTAAAACAAGGGTGTGACAATTCGACAAATCAATAGGAGATAACTAGGGAGTAATGAAATCTAAATAAACACGCTTTACCCTATCATCAAAAGTCACCAATTGTATTTTCTTTTCTTTTTAATTAGTTTAATTCAGTTATAATTAGTTTTTGGGTTAGTTGACTAGCAACTAATTCTGCCCACTCTTCTAAAACCCGAGATTTTTACTGCTTTTATAAAATAGTAAAAAGACAAAAAGAACCATCCCTCACCTCTAAACCTATCTCGTCATACATCTTGACCTATAGAGAGAATGATCAATCCTCCGGATTTACCTATACTACACTACAGCGATCAGGTAGACTGCCTGGAGGATTGTAAAACTTCTTTGCGAGGTCGCAGTCCACGCATCAAGTTTTTGGCGCCGCTGCCTGGGAATAGTTATTGTTTAGGTTCAATTTCTATCTCGTTTAGCTCTACGCACTAGATTCCTATCAAGTGAGATTTTTATTTTCTTTTTATTAGTTTTCTTGTAGTCTATCTTCTCTTTGTGCATTTGTTTGTGATATATGTCTGTTATCTGTGTTTTTCTACGTAGAAATTTTCAGTTACCTGTTCCAGCCCCCGTTATGGAGGACGCAAACCCACCAAACCTTTCACCCGACCATCACTTTGGCAATGACTTTGAAAGTAATTAATCTGATCATGACACCGACCATGAGAATGGCCCTTTCTATTTCATGGATTCTGATGAGGATTTAAGTGACGGATAAGTTATTAATGAGGTTAGAAAAGAAGATGATGTAGATCCACTTAAATATGTTGACCCTAGGACAAAGATTGAGAAAGATATCATTTTTAATATGCAATTTCCTTGTAAAATCGGATATAGGAGTTTTGATGCTTACCTTAACTCATCTTTGCCAACGAATTGAATTTCTCGTGCCAATTATAATAAAATCATGGTAAATGAGTTAGAATATCAAGGAGATAATATTGTGGCTAGGGTTGAACCATTGCACGTTTTTGTTGAAAGTTTTGTTTACCTGGTAGACTTTATAGTCATGGAGAACTTAGGAGAATTTGTTGATGACAAGTTGACCCAAGTCGTATTTGGAAAACCCTTTAAGAGGCTGACTAAGTTAGATGAAAAACTTATGGATGGGTTAATTACATTCTCGGATGGATATGAGGATTTTTTTTGTCAAATACCCCGTTCGCACCCTAGGTTTAAGGATTTTTCAATTGAGGCATGTAATAGATTTGCTCCACTCTCGATTTTGAGGGAGAATGATAAAGGAATGGACTCAAATATCCACATGAAAAGAAAGAGTTGAATGACGAGTATAAGAAAGATGAGGCAACAATTAGATGGCTCACGCTTGGCTATGTGAGCATAGACGATACAAGATAGGCCATAACTTTGAGTCTAGCTACAAGACTCGTAAATAAAGAAAAGCGCTTCTTGGGAGGCAACCCATGTTTTATTGTTTATTTGTTTGTTTTGTTTGATTTCATATATATGTTCCATTATAATTGTTTATTGTTCATGTTTCAAATAATTTTGTGAAAATGCTTTATTTTGTTTTTAACCTCGTCTTAATCACATATAAAGGTATTTTATAAAAATATAAGTGTAGGGAAGATCACATTGGTTTAAAAAGAACGAATTCGAACATTAAAGTTAACAATTAATTATTAGCATATATATTTGTGTGTTTGTTAGAGTCAAATGCTTGTATCGAGTCACAATGAATATTCTGCAGTTTTCCAGGTTTTATTAATCGGGTTTTTCCACAAATTTTCCAGAAACAAAACGCAAAAATACTGTCAGATCATACCTGATGACGTCAGGCACTGTAGCAGCACAGTTTTCCAGGATTTTGTTTTTCTGCTGAAACTTAATTTTTGCAAATTGTCAGAATTTTAAATTTCCAGGAATCTGTAGACATTTATTTTGCAAGCATTATATCTTCCTTTGCTTTCTAGGAATTAGTTTTTATTATATATAGTGTTTACCGCCGATTTTATGCGAGGTTTTGTGTTTGTTTTCTTAGTGAATCACAGGTTATATTGGACAAGAAGATAAAAGATGAAGTATAATGAGCATTATTTGAAGTTTATTTTCTTGAAGGAGGATTTAACCATGTTTTCTCATCGTCCATGTTGAGCAAATCAGGGGAGTATTAGTTTCTTTCTCTATTTTATTTTTCCCGTAAGCATAACTCTGATACTTTTCAGAACATTGAGGACAATGTTCAATTTAAGTGTAGGGAGGGTAAAATGGGATTCCTTAGAAACTATAACTCGCTTGATATTTGTTTTGTCGTAGAGTAAATGTGTAATAAAACTAAAAGAAATACTTGTTATGGCAATTTTGGCACCAAATTTAATTTTTTTTTACAAAATGTAGGAGTGAAACTTTAGTCTTAATAAGCGTCTCATGGATAGGAATTATATAGCTAGCACAAAAACCCTTCCACTCAAAAATTTCCATCCCAAAAATGTGAGGTTCGCCTTTAGATCTTTAGAAAAAAGCATTTACCTTTAATGCTTATTAGTGTACCGGTAGTATATAGATTCTAGAACTTGCGTTTGTGATGCATCCCGAGATCGCTAATGAGACTACATTCGTGTAGTTAGGATTTACTAAATGATAAGAGGCATTAGGATAACCCTTGTTTTAAACCTATTTTAGAATTACTTGACCAATGAGCCAAGTTACTTGACCAATAAAGTCAAATAATTTTCCCCCACCTTTGCGATGTACTCACTTTTAGCACACGATACCCCTAGTACACCCCTCAGAGCCCATCTTTTTCGCAGTTCTCGTGATGTTTCGGTGGATTCCGAAATATTAATGAAGAACATTGTTTACAATCCACCCCCAAATGTACAACCAAATCGCCTTAGCCTTCCTTGTATGCACTCATCTTTAGTGCATTATTGTTACAACATATGTGTTAAACCCTTTGTTAATTATCTAATTGGTTAAATGATTGCTAAGTCGAGTCATATCTTGTAAATACAGTTTTGGGACGATTGGGACTCATGGGTAAAAGTACTAGTTTGTTATAGAGTAATGGGGAATTCTTACCCCCCCCCCCATATATGCGTTAATGTTTAAGGTACTCCACGTGTTTTTATTTTCTTAATTCGGGTCATTAGTTAGTTATATGTAAAGTATGTAAAAGTTCAAGTGTAGGGAGGTTGCAAGATCACTTTGATGTATTATTTTGGATGGTAGGGCAAGAGTGTATGAATATATATATATATATATATATATATATAATATATATATATATATATATATATATATATTATATATATATATATATATATATACTAGCTTTCAAAGCCCGCCCGATGGGCGGGCATGACTTATAAATATCATTGAAAAAAATAAGTGAACTAAAAATAAGCTATAAACATACCAAATTATTTATTGAATGCATTAAGAACGAAAATAAATAAACGGTTATCGAATATGAGAGGAAAAAAACTTTCAAAGTGGAACGCAAGAACAAAGTATCAAAGCATAGCCCGTCCGATGGGCAAGCAAGCCTTATGAATATTGTTAAAAAACTTAAGCTAACGAAAAATAAAGTATAGGTATAACCGACACTTGAATGAGTCTTTCCAGTATGTGCATATCCAGCTGAACGGGAACCATTCCTCCTGGTACTTGTTGCGTCTGCATGCCTTTGTTCTTCTGGTTCAAGCTTTATGGTTTTAGTTATCGTAAAATTATAATTTTGATGGTGTCAGTTAATGGAAAATTATTTTTATCGACGTCGATTTCATTTAATTTTGTTATGGTTTTAGTTTACGTTTAAATTTTTTTAAGAGAAGGCGAGATTTAGACAACATAATAAAATATATTATAAGTTAGACACCATGGACGTGATCCTCGGCCCGTCACAACTGTAAAGCAATTCAATAAATGTAAAGTAAATTTTCGAAAAAAGACATAAATCCTTCATCTATATACAAGTTTTTTCAAAAAATGATGCACAGTTGCTAGCTTCTATACTTAAATAATAAAAAAGGTCAAGTAACTTCTCTACTTTAAGCTAAATTGATATTATAATGAGATGCTAGCTTGTCAGTTAAACACAGTAGACAAGTTTACCTCTAATCTGTTTATGTGCATTTAGAAGATAAAGTTAATAATCTCAGCAGACATATAAACCAATCCAATAGTTTAATTAAAGCATATGAAAGGTAAACCAACTGTTAAATAATTTATTCCTCTATATTTTCTTTGTTTCCGAATGCAAAATACACTGACATGTTCCCTTTTTCACACTTTTATACCCACACTTGAATTAAAAACAAATTATGAATTTCTGGCAAGAGTATTTTTGGTTAAAATTGAATAAAAAAAATCACAATTAGTAATGCATTGTAATATTATTTATTTTCCACACAGGATGTGTCGCATAGTATCATACATCATTACCTAATTGCATTGTGTCTCCAAATAGATACATAGACATAAGATAACTCATAATCATTCAATTGAATTAAGAAGCACAAACTACTACTTAATCCTAGACATATGCAATATTTGCATCCACTGATCGGACTCTTTTGCAATCTAAAGCTACAAAAGCAACATATTATGATCAACGTATTCGGTTCAAGCTCATCCTAAAACATATATGCTTTTAAGGTCGGATTATAATATTAGTTTTTACGATCTTATGCTTATATTTCATAATCCTGTCTTATTGACCTCCTGATTCATTCTTCTCAAATGTCAAGAGTTATATATCCTTTCCTTTGTTTTGTGTGTTTACAGGGAGCATGCGTTCAGATGGCCAATTACTGTTATTACTAACATGTTTAAAGGAAACGGGTCAAACAGGTCAAAAGTTGCCTGAGGTGTACTATTAAGGCATAAACACTTCTTAGAATACCTTTCTGAATCGGAGTGTTCATGTGTATAAGCACCAAAAAAATGTATCTGCTACTTTCTCAGAGAAGTAATGTGCATCTAAGATACCCAGTTATAACATATGTTTTTATTAAATCATCCTTTTGAGTTTATGTTCACCTTTTTCTGAAAAGAATAGGGGCAGTGGTTGTGTCAGTAATCAAAAATTGGATGGTGTGCTAATTTCATTTTTCTATCTACTTTCTGTTTATTAAAGATGTGTATGTATTAGTAAAATAGTCAATGTGTGTAAAGGCCTAACTTTCCAATTAAAGCATTATATCGATATAAATTACAAATAATATGCAAAATACCTATTTAAGACCAGGTAGGTTGTGCACTTCCATGACCTTCTCCCAGTTAAATCTCTCGGAAATAGCATTGAGAAAATGAGCAACTTGTTCATATGTCATAGGATGCAACGTTTTAAGATCAAATCCAAACTTTTAATGCTTAGTTCCTATCCTTCCAAATTAAAAAAGTACGGTCGATCAACATAGATATGAATAGGTGACAGACGCAATTCACTACATATCCATACTTGCAATAAGTTATTACAGCAAGTATGTTCATTTAAGCAAATCTCTAGCATAAATTTGCAACCAACTTGTAATCCTAATATCATATAAGGAACAAACAAATGACATTGGAGTACCTTCGAAAAGGCCAAAAGGTTGCAAACCATGGTCCAAAAATAAATAAAAGCTTTTTGCAAACACAATTACACCAGCGGAAAACTCAGTGGTACTGTTTAAAACATAATTAGCTGTGTTGTGACAGTGGTACTACGTTTGATTACCTTGATATGCCGTGTTTGGCAAGAACACCATCAGGCTATGTGTTTCCAAGAGTTTCCGCTTACCGAAAAAAACATTGATAGATATTTGGTTGAGCTTCTTTTAAAATACTTCGCTGTTGTTCAGCACCAATACCTGAGGGTTTTACTTAACTTTCTTAATCCTGATGAAGCTCAAACTCGGCAGCTTTTCAATTGCATCGTTAGTCGCATTTTCAGCTATACAGACCTGAAACACAAGAAAAAAACATGGAGCCTGAATTTGTGGAGCAACTTCAAAAGCAAGAAAAGAGCTAATTCTAACTTAATGGTAATGCATATACGGATAAAGAAAGGATCTGATTCAAACTCCTACTACTTTTCAATAATCAGCCTTTTGAAAATGCTAATTTTAATTTAATAAACAACTTACAGATAGTATGGACCAAATAGAAGATGCACACAAATAAATCCACGAACCTTGATTGGTTGTCTCATTTGTCTGAATCTTGCCGCAAACAACCTTCGAAAAGGTAATTCAAACACCAAAAACATCTTTATGAGCCTCTTACTCTTACATTAATCAAACATGCAAATTCCTTAGATGCGGCAATATTACACGGTCCACACCACAAACATTCTTCTTGTCCTCCTCCTCTTCAATATATACCATCAAAAACTGCAGCCATAACCCAAATGTAAAACTGGTAAACCCAAAAAAAGAGAAAGGATGCTTCAGAGAATCAATCACTCGACTCGCATAGCTATTGGTAATTAGTAATATAACACCATATAACTTTCAAGTTTAACACTGATCAACTTTAACCTCTAGAAGCCTCATTAACATGATCCGTTTGCACTAAATTTTGAACCATTTTTTGGACTAAACTTCAAAGCTAAAGTAAAATGTTTTCCTAAATCTACATGAGCACACTAAATTTTTCGTTTTCAAAGTCATTGTTTATTTACACCTATGTAAGTTGTTGGGTCCATGCATACAGGCTACAAAACAATTGCTATTGTGGTCTATATATTGCCATAATTCTATCAAATATATATTAAGCACAAGGTTTACCTTTGATATCAGTTGTTCGCAACAAAATTATTTCATCATTGAGTACCCAATAATTGCTGTACAAAATTATTTAATTCTGGTTTGATTGAATGTCACATAAAATTTGAGCTGATAAACGTCAAATATGCATACTTTCAGCCGCAATTACCAAATGCACTCACCCACAACTTGCATAAATTTTAAAATATACTGGAATCTATTTTAGAAATGAAACTGTAACATACCCTACTGCAGAAGGTGACGTGGCTGCAACGACAGAAGCATAGTGATTATTTGAACCATAACTCTATTGTGACCTAATAATTACTGAAACTATTGGTAAAAATATTAGGCGCCTTAAATTAACGGCTCCAATATACAAAAACCACACATCAATACTCTATATGCGTACATCTTTAAAAAAAAAAAGTTGAGCCTCAAATTATAGACTAATGTGAACTCACATATTGTCGATAGCCTCCTGTATATTCCGACCATCCAAACTTGTCGGGCCACCTCGAATCCAAGTCATTTTCCCGGAATGGCCACTAACCTGCAAAACAAATTTCTAATTAAACATGCATGTTGTTTCATTATATGGCACAGTCACTTTGGGGGTGTTTGGCATTGCTTCACATAACCACTTCTAAACGACAAACGCCCTTTATTAAAACCTAAGACTTTAAGATCAATGTGCATACACAGGAAGCACAAACCTTGGTGGCAAATACAACATGATCACGAGGTATTTTTAGCTCTTTAACTCATCGCCCAAAGAATCCCTAAATGTGATTTGGTGCACCAGAATTTAATTCAATAGAGTTCACAGGGATGGATATTGAAACACTTCTGTTCTTGGTTTTGAATCTTCCGCTAAATGATCGAAGATGATGAATACTGGCTTGCAAGCGTACTGATTCAGAAGTGCCTTGCACATTTACACCTACACAGTTAAAACAAAGCCGGACTGTATATTAGTATAAAAGACTGCGCTTTACAAAAAAAAATTTAATTCTATAGTAGAAAAATGCCTTGCCACCTGCAACCGCTGCAGTCGTCCTATTAGTATTGAAAACCGGCCAAGATGTTCATACGTGTTTTCCATATTTACATCTGGTAAGTCATGGCAACATTATTTTTTAAAAATTTACACACAGGGTAATCGAGTTCTAAAATATAAGAATGCACAAAATCCGAAAAACCATGAGCATACTTGCGCATCTGGTGCGTGTGATCCATGGCTGTCTGAAAATGGCGTACCGTGTTCACCAGTAACTTCTGCTTGTGCACCTATTAAAATATGGCAACATGATATAACGTAAAGCCGAACATATAAAAACATACTGTAATCAAATAGAAAAATTACTATATCTGTTGCATACCTTTGTTATTCCATGAGCCACTAATCCAGAGCCAATAGCTGACCGAGCTACAGCTATTTCTCCATATGTTTTCCACTTGTACCTATAAACATATGCACATATATTATAAAGCATCCATACTTTAGCATTAAAATAAGAGAACTACTTAACATACTCTCCAATAGTTCCATCTGCTCGTATCCTCGTACCCAAATACTTGTGAATAAATAATTAATCACAAAGATAATTGTTTTTTCTTTACCTGTTTGTATATAGTTAATCACTAAGATATTCCATTTAGAATAGTACAATAAAAGATGCATACTCAATTAACTATATACAAACAGGTAAAGACGAGCGCTAGGAAGTTGGAACTGTAAAACTGAAAATTCACTGACCGGATAAATTTGTTATGTCATTTGAGATTGCTAGAGCTGTACAAACTCCTTTGCCCCCTCCAAACATGTCTTCTCCAAGAAGAAGCGTAGCAAACCGTTCCTTCATACATCATGTCGATATCTGCAACCCCATAAAAAATCAAACACAATATTACAATAAGCCCACTGACATCAACGACTCAATAAGGGGGTGTTCGTAATTCTAATATTACAACTTAATAGCTTAAGGAGGTTGTTTGGGAGTGCTTATTAAGAAAACAACTATCTGCTTTCTGTGTTTTGATATAACAGATGAACGATCCCTTCATTAATCAACTCTTCCTAAAACCTGCAATTACAAAACATTTAACAATATGCATGTACAAATAAACAACAATTCCATAATGCAATTAATCAAAAAAATATAACTACGTGCATAAAAATTAGATAGAAAGGAACATGGAACTACACAATATCAACATAACAGCTCAGGAAATTAAGAACATACGTAACAGAAAGTATTATTAAATACAGAAGACATGATATCCAGCTTTACCTGAAGGTTACGAAAATCCAAGATATCCATATTCCATACGATCCATTATGTCATTTAATCTACCAGGTGTGCCTATTAACAAATTAGCTCCTTCTTCTTCTATTTTTCTCTTCGGTCAACTGTAACAACAAAGACATCAACAACAAATAAAAAAGAAAAAAGAGACCATACATATAATAGATCAATGTACGTGGGGTAAATTACTTTTGTTTTTTCTTTAAAATAACTATAATAAACTCAAGATTATATTAAAATAAATAAAAAATATGACTTACAGTGGATGAGAGTAGTCATCTAATTGGAGAATAAGAATCATTCAAGAGATGTGATATGAGGTTGCTTAGGGTTTCTGATTTGATTTTGGAATGGAAGACACTGGATCCTTTTTTTTTTTGGTTGGGGATTTTTGTTTTAGGGTTTTGAACGTGAAGGGATACCGAAGCTTAATGTAGATGAAGGGAATCTCATAGTTATCCTTCCATGCATATATCTTCTATAAATTAAACATGTCTTTTAAAAAATACGGTATACACATTCCTTTGAAGATTATATCTATAGTTTTGGATGATATATCTCAAAAAATAAATTGGTCTACTGGTAAGGATCCTTATCAGTAAACTAACAAATCCAAGGTTCGAATCTTGACAATAACATTTTTAATTAAGGATTTAAATACGAAATTTTAAAAAATAAAAATTAATTAACAAATATTGCATACGTATTAGGTGGCATTGAAATTGATTATGTGGCATTGAGGTGGCATTGAGGTGACATTTATGTGGCATTATCTACATGTAACGCCTCCTGTTATATATAATGTGTTTTATATATATATATATATATATATATATATATATATATATATATATTATATATATATATATATATATATAAAATATATAAGAAAAAAGGAAAAAGAAAAAAAATTATAAAAAAAATTGAAAAAGACAAGAGAAAAAACATACGGACTACCATCCCGTCTTTCATTTTTGTTTAAGTCAAAATAGTGTCAAGAAAAATACAAAAAGAGTTAGTAGTTAACGAATCAAGTCGAGTCGAGTCTTGGCTTAGCAACGCCTCTTTGTACATTTAATTAACTAAGATAATTGACTTGCCACCAGTAAATTTCCCTTATCCAACAAAACCATGTTTTCCTATACCCTTACACCTAACGTTACAACCCTTTAAAAGCCCTCTTTGATAGTTTATCCTAGGTGCTTACGCCAAAGCGGTGGAGGTTTGATCCGTTCTCAAGCCTATGGTAATCTATGTGCTATGACAGGTAGAGAGTGTTATATTTTCCCGTTTCCATAAGTTATATAACTTTATACACCCGAGAGATGTGAGAATCCAAACACTTTGTGAGAGGTGTTAGTATGTAATTTCCGTACTTGTTTTGACTAACGTGGAATGATCATGTGTTGTAATTACTTTTATATTAATTTTAAATGACCCCTAACTTGTAAATTGATTAGATAATAGCATATTTTCTTGAGGGCAAGCAAATCCCAAGTGTAGGGATATTTGATACAGATTTATTTGGTACCTTTTTAAGGGGTCATTTAAGCCCAAAATCGTATTTATATGATCAAATATTGCCTCAAATCCTTTCTTTTTGCATTTTAGGTACTCGGGATGAGAAATCTGGAAATCGGCGCTTTTTGAACGTATTTGGACGGAAAAGTGAAAAAAAAAAGGACGAAATCACGAAAAACCTGTCAGACCTGGAGATTTGACGGTGTCACAGGCTACAACGTGACGCTGTCACTTGTTGATTATGCTAGAATTTTGGCTCAAGTTTAAAAAGAGACGCCTTAGTCAAATTTTGGAGATGCATAACCTGACGGCGTCAGGTGTTAACTGAAGAAGAGAGTCACGTGTAAATTTAACAAGAGACATCTCAGATACTTTTACAAAGTGACGGCGTCAGGACCTACAATGTGACGCCGTCAGAACGGCGACTTGCACAACACGAAACCCTAATTACGGCGAGCTGACGGCGTCAGAGTTGATTTCCTATATATATTTTCCTTTGTTTTTCATTGTAAAGTGTGACATCTTTGGGTAACATCGTAGTTAGAGTTTTGGATGAATTTTAGCAGCTTTTTAAGGGTTTTTCAACCCTTGAACTTCATGTTTCAATAAAGATAAGTTATCCCTTTAATCATTCGTTATGTCTATGCATCGTTTGATTATGTGTTTATCTTTTCTTTACTCTATCATGCTAGCTTAAGTTTCTTTATGTTTGCTTAGATCTAGTGAAACCTAGTTGTTGATTATTGATTTGTCGTCTATTGTTTAGTTGATTGCTTCGCGTTAGGCTAAGAAAACTGGCCGATCTCTTATATGTAACTAGCTTGAACGTCTTAGAAACGCAACCGTAGAGTGCACTATTGGTTTTTCTCGTTGTATTTATTGCATGAATTGCGGCTTGTAAATCCTAGGAAACTTAATAGACTTTAAGGTTTTTAGGGGAGACTAAGATTCATAGAGTTGGGGACTTCGGCACCTCCCCACGACCGATATTAAGGAATAAAGCGCTTCAACTAAAACAAGGGTGTGACAATTCGACAAATCAGTAGGAGATAACTATGGAGTAATGAAATCTAAATAAACACGCTTTACCCTATCATCAAAAGTCACCAATTGTATTTTCTTTTCTTTTTAATTAGTTTAATTCAGTTATAATTAGTTTTTGGGTTAGTTGACTAGCAACTAATTCTGCCCACTCTTCTAAAACCCGAGATTTTTACTACTTTTATAAAATAATAAAAAGGCAAAAAGAATCATCCCTCACCTCTAGATCTATCTTGTCATACATCTTGACCTAACGACACTATTCCCCTAGAGAACGATCAATCCTCAGGATTTACCTATACTACACTACAGCGATCAGGTACACTGCCTGGAGGATTGTAAAACTTCCTTGCGAGGTCGCAATCCACGCATCAAGTTTTTGGCACCGCTGCCGAGGAATAGTTATTTTTTAGGTTCAATTTCTATCTCATTTAGGTCTACTCACTAGATTTCTATCAAGTGAGATTTTTATTTTCTTTTTATTAGCTTTCTTGTAGTCCATCTTCTCTTTGTGCTATTGTTCGTGATATATGTCTGTTATCTGTGTTTTTCTACGTAGAAATTTTCAGTTACCTGTTCCAGCCCCCGTTATGGAGGACGCAAACCCACCAAACCTTTCACCCGACCATCACTTTGTAAATGAATTTGAAAGTAATTAATCCGATCATGACACCGACCATGAGAATGGCCCTTTCTATTTCACGGATTCTGATGAGGATTTAAGTGATGGATAAGTTATTAATGAGGTTAGAAAAGAAGATGGTGTAGATCCACTTAAATATGTTGACCCTAGGACAAAGATTGAGAAAGATAGCATTTTTAATATGCAATTTCCTTATAAAATCGGATATAGGAGTTTTGATGCTTACCTTAACTTATCTTTGCCAACGAATTTAATTTCTCGTGCTAATTATAATAAAATCTTGGTAAATGAGTTAGAATATCAAGGAGATAATATTGTGGCTAGGGTTGAACCATTGCATGTAAAACAAATGCTTTCACATTTAGACACTTCAACCGTTGTAAAAAAATACCGGCCAACCGGAAACTTCCATTAAAAATCTAAAACCGTAAATCCAAAAATGCGATAAAATTATCCAACCATTAAACTGATGCAATAAGTATTTGGCCTCAGGTACATAAACAGATATTATCCAACCATTAAACTAGCTGCATAAAAGCATGCACCTAATATTCTTTCAAGTTCGCGCAGTTCTGATGTTGGTGCTTATATAGCAGTCCAATAAAAAATGAGGCTCAGATATGCACATATAGAATCGACATTAAACACACGCCATGGCTGCAACCACAATTCTGGTTGCTCCGCCAAGGAACGGGCGTCGAAAAAATGTAAGTGTACAAAATTATCATCATCGCTTTAATAACGTGGCTGTAAATTACTAATAAAAAAGATTATGAATATCAGCAAAACTAATATTTGGGCTTAGAAAGTCAGCAAATTACTCATAAACGGTTTATAAGGATATATAGTGTTGGGAATTAAATTAAGCAGTTAGTACGGTTCTTTATAAGTTAGTACGGTTGAACAGTTGCTGAAGAATACAAGAACAGTTAGTACTGCTGATGAAGAGAAGTTCGTACTGCTTACAAGATTAAGGTGAAACCGTGTGAAGATAAATATGGAATGGATATGATGTATATCTTATTTGTATAGAATGATACGAATATAGTTTACTTGTAAAGGACTCTTTGTGCTATAAAAAGAGATCCTCAGTTAGGGTTTTAATATACATAATCGATATCCATATCTCATATACATACAAGCATTGTTAAGAGCTTCACGTTTAATCGTTCAATATATTGAAAGCAAAGTGTTTGGTTAAACAATTGTCTTGTTTATTATTATTGTTACATTCATACGATCATACAATCACCAAACACATATTCTTCTAAGTACTTGGTAGTAAATTCCGCGTGCTATCAAGTATATACTCAAAGTATCCCCAACACAATGTGTGTGTTTAGATCCGGTCATATAGTAATATTTTGATTCAGAAAGTAATTAGGCTTAGACCTGTAAATGGGGACTGGGCCACAGAAACAACTGAAGTTCACCATGGCTGCAAAACAGTTGTGGTTGCATAGTTATCGTTTATACTATGCCCTCCGGTCATTGCCCCGCCACAATACTTTCAGATATTCAACGACCATTTTGTTTCCCCTAAATTATAGCAATCATCATAGCCCATTATCTTCATTAATTACTATATATACTGAACTTCCATCAGAAAAAAAAAAAGTTAAATTCGTGTGGGGCTATATGTGGGCTTATTATCAGCCCGATTTCATTTTTCACAAACACAACAACAACAACCTGAACACCAAAGTGTCTCATACATACAAGGTTGTAAAAATCGCTAGGCGCTAGTGAGGCGGTCGGGTAAGGCCTAGCAATTAATTGGTTAGGCGGGGATTAATCGGGGATTAACCGGATTGGATTTTTTATGCACAAAATTGTAATTTTATATATTATATTATATTATATATATGAGATAAGCACAGTACATCAAAGTTCAAATATTTCAAATGTTCAAATATAAACATAATACATAATTCTTCAAAGTTCAAAGTCAAACATAGATATTACTCGGTTTGTTGACCATTTTTAAGCGATCTTTGATCAATTTTGTCTGATTAATCTGTTTGTTAACCAATTTTTAAGTGATTTTGTCTGATTTTTAAGCGATTTTGTTGTTCGATTAATTCGATTGGACCGATTTTGTCCGATTAATCGGTTTGTTGACCGATTTTAAGCGATCTTTGACCAAACCGATTAAATAGGCCGATTATCATAAATCCGGGCGCTTAGTGAACGATCAACGATTATGTGCCGATTAATCGGCCGCCTGGGCCGATTTTTACAACAGAGCATACATATATATGTATCACGCTCTCAGAACGTCAATATATGAAAATATGTTACCAATAAAAGATTCACAGTTGCAAAAGTAGGAAAATGAAAATATAAATTCCAATAAACCACTAAACTACAGAAGCATATGTCGTAGTATCAGCAAAAATCACCCACAAATGCAATTTGTGACATGAGTGACAGTATAAAATTGTCTCTTGTTGATCATTGAAACATAAACTGTTAGGCTCAGATTAGTAACTGTAACACCCCGTAAAATTTTTAGGTAACAGCGGAAGACTTAAACGGGGTATTACTTCTTAGATCACAGTCATAAGTATAGAAAACAACCCAAAAAGAGAAGTTTCCAGATTTTTATATCATTCAATGAAAACTCAATATTCAGAGTTACAACATATTTTACAAAAGTAACAATGTTTCACAAAAGTGGCGGCGAGTTTGTAAAGAATGATATATTTATTTAAAATAAAAGGTAGGTCTCGAGTGCCCATGCCAGCTCCGTGCCTTGCTATCTTTAGTTACCTGAGATAAAACATGCTTAAAAGGTAGGTCTCGAGTGCCCATGCCAGCTCCGTGCCTTGCTATCTTTAGTTAATTACCTGAGATAAAACATGCTTAAAAGGTCAACACAAAGGTTGAGTGAATCCATAGCATTTAAGTTTGTAATAAGTTGAACACAAGTTTCAAGTATTTAATTGTATAGAAACACAATTAAAGTAAAAGCAGTAATACCGCAGTATTGTATAGTATGTATATTACCTTAAGTCTCATGACACGCAAACATTAACAGGTGACGTCATATAATAGTGACGTTGGTTACTAACATTATAGGGATAATGCTAATAATAAGGCCCTCGGGCAGGAGTTTGCCATTCTCCTGTTTAACTCAAATAAAGTGCATTTTGTCGCCTATCCGGCTGACACAAATGGGGACGTCAACCCCTATAGATCTATCCACAGTATTCGCGTTCACTCGCAAGTGATTAATGGCTCATGATTTGAGGGACTTTTAGTGGCAATGGTGGGGAACTTAAGCAATAACAAATCAGGCTAGCATACAGAAAAATACTTTTGTTCGAGTTTAGAGCATGTATCTTCCCACGGGTTTAAAATCATATAAAAATGTGGGACTATGAACTCACCTTAGTAGTGTAGATATCAAATAGTGATCAAATGGTGTAAATGAATAGCTCCCGACTTGCGACCTAAAATAATGTGATAAGTTTAGATTATTATTGGCTTTTCGGTCTCAATGAGTGTGGAAATCTCCGAATGTGATAGTGTCGTATTCGTGTGCTTTAAAATATTTAGAGTTCATAAATAACGACTTATAATTATTATTGGTGTTTTGCGAAAAATATTATCGATTTAGAGTTTAGTTGCATGATAGTTGTTAGTCGTTATATATTAGTAAAAATATTTATTTTAAGTATTTTTAAGTTATTGTAAGTTTGATATCATTTATTCATAAAAGAATGTATATAAAACTAAATAAGTAAGGTTTGTCAAAGTTTATAATATAGTTACAAAATTTACCCTTAACTTTATAAAAGTTACATTTTTAACCCGAAAGTTAAGTTATTTACAATTTTAGTCCAAATTCATTGTTTTACACTTTTTACCCTCATTTTCGTTAATTACAGTTTTGGTCCTTCATTTTATTTCAAGTTTTTCATTTTTCAGTTTTGAACATTAGTTTCCCAAAATTTACACTTTTAGTCCTTATTTCGCAAAATTTGCAAATTTTAGTCCAAAATTCTTAAAATACACTTTTTACCTCAACTTTCTGAAAATGACAGTTTATACCCTCGAGTTTTATTCAAAATATTATTTTTCAGAATCTCCCTCCCTATTTTCCACTTTGTACGCTTTATACCCTTTTTGCGAAAAGTCTTGCAAAATTAGTCCAAAATTTATATTTCGAAAAGTTAAGTTTTTCTTATCATAATTGTTACCTTTTCTAGCTTATTCAAGCTTATAACATCAGATTATAGTCCTTATCTCTCGAAAATCTTTTAGTTCAAAAATATATATATATATATATATATATATATATATATATATATATATAGAAAATACAATTTTTGCATTGGGCTTGTTAGCCCAACAAGGGTGCGTTTAGTTCGTAGTAAAAAAAATAAGCATGATTTAAAAAGAAAAGGAAGCAAAGGCTGTTATGAAAAAGAAATATATATATCATGTGTAACCCCTTAGGTTCGAACCCGGGGCTTGTCGTGAAGGGGTAAGAGACACACCCAGTTGAGCCAAAGGCTTCTTTGTGTCTAGCTTTGTATTTAGTTCGAATATTAAAGGTCTCGTCTGGGTGTATATATTTGTTTTCCTTTCAACACAGAATGCATGGAACATATATGTTTTCTAAGTTTTCAACTAACTTTAGTTCTATCTTTCTGTTAGTGTATAAACTCGCATGCATGCATGGTGATTTCTTTATATAGTCTCAACTATGGTGAGCTATTGAGGTTGTTTTGTATGTAATTAGTTCAAAATACTTTGATCTCAAATGGTTCGATATACATGTTTCCTTTTTGGCAGTAAACGTTTATACATATTCTTACATGCATGAGTTTGAGTTTATATGATACGTTAGGTTGTAAGATGCATGCGTGATATTCGTATATGCTTCGAAAGAAAACAAGAAAAGTAAATAAGATGTGAACTTACTTCACCAACTGAGTGGTGGGAAGACACGAATGGAAGATGGTGCGAGTGAACGAGACATGAGTTGGGGCTTTAACCCTTCTTCGAACAAACAGCCAACGATTCAAATGAATACCCAAAGAACTTATAAAAGCTAGAGTGTGTCCAAGAACTTTGCTTGCCTCCCTCTTTGCTTGACAGTATCTCGAATGGAACAAAAGAGATGTTATGTATTTGATGAATGTTTGTAAGTTTGAGTGTGTGAGAATATGTGAGATTCTTAAGGTTTATATAGGCGAACGAAGGTATAGTTTTGGGGTTAATTTAATCAACTTTGCATGTTTTCTATGTGATTGAAAAGATGGTGCATGAGTTATCTTAGTCGAATGGAAGAAAAGTGTGAAAACTTATGGCAGTTTGTATTCCTCATGCAACACAAGAGGTGATAAGTGAATGAAAGTCAAACTCAAGGAATGTACTTGCTCGAATAGAATAAGGAAAAGAGAAAAGAGAATGGTAGCATGCTGGGGGTTTTGAAGCATATTACCCATTGGTTACCCATTTTTATTATTGTTTATGTTTTAGATTAGCTTGTAGGGAGGATCATTAGGGTGGCTTGAGTGTTACTTGGTCTCATACGCATGGTAGGAAAAGAAAGAAGGAATGGTGTGTCGACAGTTTGTGTTTGTGAGAGCAACAGAAAGATAAACATGTGCATGAGTTTTTAAAGAATTTTGATGGGCTTGTGTTTGTGCACTGTCGAATCACTAGGAACAAAGGGAAATTTTTAGTTTGTGGTTGTGTCGAGTGAAAGCAAAGAAAGAAACAAGGAAGTATATTGATAAGTTAAAAAAAATTAGATGTTGGCTTGTGCCTTGTGTTCTTGGTTCGATCCAAAGAAGCAAGCAAGAAAAAAAAATTAAGATCTCATGGGCTTGGGGTAGTGATGTTCGGCCCACTCAAAAGGGAAGAAGAAAAAAAAATATGTGATGGGCTAAGAGTTGGGTTCGGCCCAAGAAAAGAAAGAAAGAAAGAAAATGAAATTAATTAAATGAACAATGAAATCATAATTTTATTTGTAATATATAAACATTGATTAGATTGATTCGACATATTTCGGAGTTCATATAGCTTTTAGTGTCGGTGCGCAAGTGAGCTATTCATGACAAGTCTCGTAATCGTTAAAGAGTGACTGATGAGTGTTGCTTGAAAAGAAAAAAATTTACTCGTAGAAATGGGTTATTCAACTTTAAATTTGGATCACTTGGTAATTAATACTAATAAATGACATGGGAAATTACAGGCTATTACAGTAACTGCGGACCGGGTCATAGAAACTTCTAATTTCACCATGGCTGCAAACAGACTCGGTTGTATAGTAACCATTTACACCATGTCGTCCGGTCATTGCTCACCAGGTTACTTGCAAGTTTTCAGCGACCCATTTCATTTCCATCAGATTATAACAATCATCAAAGTCCGTTAACTATCATCATTGCCTTTTCCATATACCAGTATTAATCAGCCACATATTTAGCAAAACTTCAATTCAGCCACATATTGAACACATACCGAAAAAAAAGGAACAAATCAAAAGTCTAAACACCATATCGTAATCAAACCAAACCAAAAAGAGGGTATACCTTTATCAGAACACTAATCAAGAATAAATTAACCGACCACACCATCAGCAAAAACCCCTAAATCGAAACCTCGAGAACAGAGAGAGGCGGTATTTTTTTGACTAGACCTCTTTTGCCAGTAACCCTCCGCCAAGGCTGCAACCACAAATTCGATGTGGCTACCCCGCCAAGATACAGGAGTCCGCCATCGCCTAACACCAAAAATTAGGGTTTCCAACCAACCTTATTGGAAGTTGTAGGCATCAGCCATGGATGCAACCACAAACTCGTCGTGCTACCCCGCCAAGATACGGGATTCGACTGTCATTAAGATTTTGTGTGGTACACTGTTTTGGATCTAGGGTTTGATACAATAGATCCAAAAAGGCTAAAAAGCACCGATTCTGGATGTTTTAGAATTCTGTAGTAAATAAATTTATCATATGCATAAAAAGAAAACGCAACAAATACCGTGTACTTGGCCAACAATTGTGGATCATTCAAGATGGATCAGGGCTAAACGAAGCGGGCCATAGCAGCCCAGAATTTTTGGCGGGAAACCCATGAGGGATACGGCGTCGTATTGAATGACATTATATATACATTACATTTATCCAACACTGTTCATCAAAAAATTTGTGGGAATTCATCTATAGTGATTTTTGTGAGTGAGGATACAGTGAAAGCTACAGTAACCCCATTATAATATTACCCTCCTCTCCCACATATGATCGGCTCAACAAAATTTCCACACACTTCTGCTTCTCCTTCCTCCTCCCACTATTACTCTTTCTTTCTCTATCAACACAGATTCACAAACACAAATAAACACAGTATCCAAAAACTTCGATCGGCTCTTCATCTACAACAAAAAAGTTTAAAAAAAAAAAAAAAAAAAAAAAAAAAAAGCCTGAATCATCACCTAAAAAATCCCTTAATAAAAAATTAGGTTAAAAAAATGAAATCAAGCAAAAGGGGTCATCAAGAAGATGATTTTGAAAACAGTAATTCTTCCAAAGGTAAGATACTTTCTTTATTTTATTCCTATTGATGTTTTTATCTTAAAAAAAGGAGTGTTTTCTTTTTCATTGAATTCTGACTTTTCGGTTTGTATTTTTTATATGTGTTTTGATTAAGTAGAACAAACTGAAGATTGAAGAACCACCAATTTGTAATTGTGAGGTAGATACTAACTAATTTTTATACAATAATTTACAATCTTTTTTTTTTTTTTTTTTGGTAAAATTTTAGATTTTTTTTCCCTTTTTTTCATTTAGATTTCTGTGGTACAATTTTGCAGCTGACTGAATTTTGGGTTTCGGATATGGCACTGGTTGTTAGTGCAGGGGTGGTTGTCGGTTGCAGCTTTGCGGTCTGCTATTCATGGGGTGCATATTTTACAGGTTGCAGTTGGTACGTTTTTTTTTTTTTTTTTTTTTTTTTTTTTTTTTTTTTTTTTTTTTTATGTTGGTGGGTTGAATTTGGTATTAAAATCTTTAGTCATTGTAGAATTCATATCTTTGTTTTTGTTTTATGTTTTAATTAGTTGGTGTATTGAATTAATTGATGTTTTGTTTTGATGATTTAGGGGTTAGGTATGATTATAAGAGGCGGTTTGGGAGACCGAAAGGCGTAGGACATTGGTAAATCGCCTTTTACAAAAAAAAATTGAAATGTCTTTTATTTGTTTGCTGGTTTATACGGTTTGTGATATATAGTGGTTGCTATTTTGTGGAACAGGTGGAGTGAGAAGTTTGAAAGAAAAGATTGGTTTTCGTGGTCCGGTTTGTGTTACGGCTGCAAAAGAACCTTTAACTGAGAGTGTGAGTTCGTCACTGAGTTCATATGGTAAAAGTAAATGTTAGGATAATTTTTTGATTTAGTTTGATTAGAATGTGTATGTGTTAGTCCGAGGGGGATGAGGCAAGGGGGGAAGATAGCGTCGTATGCAGATGGGGAGGCGATTGTGGGGAATAAGTCTACGTCGTCCATTGCTTATGCTTATGGTAATGTTACATTAGTTAAAATGAATGCTCTTAGATTTGAATGCTCACGAATTTGATTGTATGTGTTGCACAAATTTGGCTGTGCTCTTGGTTTCCCCCTGGGACCGTGAAGGAAGCCGCAAATGCCATCGTATTGTAACCTTAGAAATTAATTCAGTAATAAGAGCATCATCGTGTCTTTGCTTATCAAATAAAGTTGTGATTGCTGTCAGAGGAGGCTTATGAAAGCTATGTAGAAGTTAATTTATAGAGTAAACTGCAAAATACATCCCTGTGGTTTGCAATTTCTGACATCTTACATCCATGTCAGAAACTATTGGCACCTTACATCCTTCGTTAGCCAAACGTTTAACATAACACATCCCTCGTTTACAATGAGGACTAACGATGCAAAATATTTCTCCGTTATCTCTTAACGAGATAGAAAATATTACACCGTTATAGCCTTCAGAACTAATGGTATTTGCACCATTAGTCCTCTTTTTATGTATTTATCAATTTTTTGTACGTTTTATCCGTTTTTTGTACGTTTTATTCGGTTTTTTTAACGTTTTTTGTACGTTTTATCCGGTTTTGTCCCCTTTTTTACGTTTTCTTCGTTTTTTTGTCATTTTTTATCAGTTTTTTTATATTTTCTCCGTTTTTTGTATCCTTTATCCAATTTTTTACGTTTTTAACCGTTTTTTGTACGTTTTAACCGTTTTTTGTACGTTATATCCATTTTTTACGTTTTTATCCGTTTTTTGTACGTTTTATCCATTTTTTTGTATGTTTTATCCCTTTTTTTACATTTTTGTCTATTTTTTCTACGTTTTATCCGTTTTTTACGTTATTATCGGTTTTTTTGCGTTTTATCCGCTTTTTAACGTTTTTATCCATTTTTTGTACGTTTTGTTCGTTTTTATCCATTTTTTGTACCTTTTTTTTTCCATTTTTTTACCTTTTTATCCCTTTTTTACGTTATTATCCACTTTTTTACGTTTTTATCCCTTTTTTTGTACGTTTTATCCGTTTTTTGTACGTTTTATCCCTTTTTTGTACGTTTTTTTTTTCCATTTTTTTATATTTTTATCCGTTTTTTGTACGGTTTATCCGTTTTTTACATTTTAATCCCTTTTTTTGTACATTTTATCCGCTTTTTTACGTTTTTATCCCTTTTTGTACATTTTATCTGTTTTTATCAGTTTTTTGTACGTCTTATCCATTTTTTGTACTCTTTATCCAGTTTTTACTTTTTTTATCCGTTTTTTGTACGTTGTATCCGGTTTTTATACATTTTTATAAATTTTTTTACGTTTTATCTGTTTTTTACGATTTTATCCCTTTTTTTACGTTTTTATCCGTTTTTTGTACGTTTTAACAACTTTTTTTACATACAAAAAATGGATAAAACGTACAAAAAATGGATAAAACGTATAAAAACGTAAAAAAAGAGATAAAAAATGGATAAAAAACGTAAAAAAATGTACAAAAACGGATAAAAATGTAAAAAATTGGATAAAACGTACAAAAAACGGATAAAAACGTAAAAAGATAGGGACAAAATCATAAAAACGGATAAAACTTAAAAAGAACCTGATAAGAATGTAAAAAACGGATAAAACCTGATAAAAACGTACAAAAAATGTAAAAAAAATGGATAAAACGTACAAAAACGGATAAAAATGTAAAAACGGATAAAACGTACTAAAAACGTACAAAAAACATAAAAAGAAACGAAAAAAGCGTACAAAAAACTGATAAAACGTAACAAAAAACTGATAAAATTTACGAAAAACGGATAAAACGTAAAAAAAAAACTAATAAAAAGGTATAAAAAACGGATAAAACGTTAAAAAAGGACAAAAACGAATAAAACGTACAAAAATCATAAAAAGTGGATAAAACGTACAAAAAACGGATAAAACGTACAAAAAACGTAAAAAGAGGACTAACGGTGCAAATACCATTAGTCCTGAAGGCTAACGGTGTAATATTTTCTATCTCGTTAAGAGATAACGGAGAAATTATTGGCATCGTTAGTCCTCATTGTAAACGAGGGATGTATGATGTTAAACGTTTGGCTGACGAAGGATGTAAGGTGCCAATAGTTTCTGACAGGGATGTAAGGTTTCAAAAATTGCAAACCACAGGAATGTATTTTGCAGTTTACTCTAATTTATATATTAATATTGATCTTTAAGCTCACAAAGTACTCAATTAAGGGAATTGTTGTGGTTTAATGAATTTGCTTTTGCAGGATGGGACTAAGCACTGTTGGGAATGTGTCGGAGAGAAGCGTAAGTTGAAGATACCTGCCGAAATGGGTTTACTGAGAGCGTGGTTCACCGCCTAAAATTCCAGGTAATTCTCACTCCTGTTCTTCCATCTTTCCGAAAAGCAAAGGAAAAAAATAAAGCTATTTACAGTTCTGCTAATTACATAAAGCTACCCTTTTATGTTTATATGTAAAATATAGTTTCTTAAAGTAGCCCTTAAATGGAAATCTTTTGCATATATGCTATATAGCAGACTGATTGATTTGAGTACATATATGCTATATAACCAACTTGGTTCAAAACGCAAGTAGGTTTTGGATTATCTGAAACACCTTTTGTCCTGATTTTGAAAGTTTATAATGGATAAGCTTTCTGCTGAATATTATCACAAACAATACACCTCACCTAACTTTCGACCCGTTCTACCCACTTGATAGGCTAAGATCCTACATTTTACCCATTAGAATTCATACATAACACTTTTTGGGTAAAGGGTTTCCCGGGTAAATGTGACATGATAAATTAGGATTGGGATTGATCATATCGTTGTTTTTTTTTTTTTTTTTTTTTTAAATCCTATTATCATATGTGCATCTTAAAATGATTGCAAATCCTGTTACTAAAATGAGTCGATGGATATGTTTGTATTTTAGGTAACACATCTCTCTTTTTGCAAGATGGAAATAGAGGGGAATGTATGCAACAGGAGATGAATCAATATATACTCAAAGACAACGATCAAACGACAACACACGAGGAAAATTCTGTGTATATAAGAACAATAGTATAGATACCTTATTTGTTCTTTGTGTTTGAAATACGATCTACACAAAACGCTCTGTTGACAAACATCCCGCTGCGAAGCGCGAGTATAAAGAGCGGTTCAACTACTGCTCGCCTAAAGTATCATCGTTGCTGTACGGATGGTCGAGTTATCTTACACACGCGGAGTAAGGTAGTTGTTTATATTGTTCGTTAAGGGATACTTGAGTTTTACTTTCTTATTAACGAACACGATTCATTTTCTTACCTTTTCTTCCACTAAAAAAAGCCGTCTGCGTTTTTCAGGTTGTGTGACAAAAATAAGATGTATGCCGCATTTTTAAGGTTTTGTGACAAGATGGATGTGGAAAGAAGATATTCCCAGCATTATTGAAGAGTGCTTGGATTGTGGGAGTGGCTAAACTTTTTGGTATGTTACTGAATTAGCGTCTACAAAACGATTATAATTATGGCGTAATAGGGCAAAGTAGCTGATCCAAAATAGGTGGTCAAAGTCACAACAATAATGGATGTCCTGATGTAATGCTTACAGTTGCAAGCTTAATTATTTATATTATTATGAGGTACATATTTATCTCCAATCGATCTTTATCAAGAATGTTAATACGTCTAATCATTAGTAATCATGCTACTTCCACTATTTAAGTCACTGCATTTTGTTTCTATTTGTCTTAATTTTTGTTCATGACAATGAGGTGCCACTCATTGTGTTGTGTAGGAATATGCTTCATGGACCATAGAAATCCGCGACATCACTAGTTTTGAACTTGCACGTGGATGACAACAATGTAAATAGAGAGGCGATTGGTATTGCTTTGGCATACCTTTATGGAAATCACCCCAGACTTGATGACAGTAATGCATTCCGTGTTCTTGCTGATACGACATTTCTTGACCTTCAGGTAATAATAAAATGCTCAGCGTAATAGTATTGCTTGCTATGAGCTTTATCTATTGTGGAAAGTCTGTGTATTTCAGCTTATCTTAGTGCAAAGTGCTCCTCAAAATATCCTTAAATCTTAGTTTCCAAGTGTTGCTGTCATTAGTGCATAAAAGCAATAGATATGGTAACGCCGTTAAATTTTGGGAAAATGATCACCATTTCTTAGGGAGTGTTCGGCTAAGCTTATCTTGTGGGCTTATGGTATTATCATAATACCAAAAAACTTATCCTGACACTTATACCAAAGTTTCTTAATAGCTTATTGAAGTACAAAAACGAGATTTGGCCTAAAGTAAAGGTTTTGATCGAAGCTTTTTGTGTATATTATCACACTCACTTTGATACATGGTTACAAAAAATTACAAGCCTAAATAGGAAATACAAAAAACTAAAAAAGGAAACTAATAAATGGGTGACAATTGTAATCGGCTGTCAATGGGCTGGAGATAAGGATGGATCTTTGATTGAGAGGAAAACAAGGAGAGTAATATGTGCTTTAATACTCCCCCTCAAGGTGGAGCGTGCAGATTTCGTATGCCCATCTTGACCAGTAAAGAGTCGAGTTGTTTGGTCCCCAAAGCCTTTGTGAGAAGATCGGCTGTTTGTGCCTTCATGTCAACATGAAAAGGCTTGATTTCATGCGATTCCACTCGTTCCTTGACAAAATAGCAGTCCATTTCTACGTGCTTTGTTCGCTCATGGAAGACCGGGTTATTTGCAATGTGCCAGGCTGCATCATTGTCACAGTAGAGTGGTGTGGCATCATGTTGTTTTGTTTCCAGCCCTTCAAGAAACCATCGCATCCACAAAATTTCACTAGTAGCATTAGCCATAGCTCGATATTCAGCTTCAGCCGAGGAGCGAGAAACAACTGATTGCTTCTTTGATTTCTATGAAATAGGAGCTCCCGCTAATAGTAGAACGTACCCTGTTCTTGATCGTCGTGTAAGTGAACACCCCATCCAGTCCGCATCACAATAAGCCACTAAATCCGTACCACCTTCCTTTGGGAAAAAAATACCCTGCCCTGGTGTTGCCTTTAGGTAGCGTAGAACTCTCATGACAGCATCCATGTACATTTGTCGAGGGTCTGAAACGAACTGGCTTAAAACATTTACCGAGTAAGCAAGATCTAGCCTAGTGGCTTGGAGGTAGAGTAATCGCCCAACCAATCTTCGGTACTTGCTAGCATCAACACGAACATCGGCTTCTCCTTTATCAAGCTTTAAGTTCGGTTCCATCGGGAAGGTACATGGTCTACAGCCGAGCATTCCACTGTCCTCTAGTATGTCAAGAGTGTATTTTTTTTTACTTAGCACTATCCTATCTTTGGTTCTTGCAGCTTCGATTCCAAGAAAATATTTTAGCGGCCCGAGATCTTTGATGCTAAACTTGTCATTTAAAAATTCCTTTGTTTCTTTAATCTGGTCTTCATCGTTTCCTGCCATGATGACATCATCTACATATATGAGGGCGCTGACAAAACTTGCCCTTTCTTGTAGATGAAAAGTGAGTGATTCTCAGCAGATTGTTTATAATTGAGTTGCAAAAGGGCTGATGTGAATTTTTTATACCAATTTCTAGACGCCTGTTTCAACCCATATAATGATTTCCTTAACCTGCATACCTTCGTTCCTTCCCCCTTTTCATAGCTTTGAGGTATTCGCATGTATACCTCTTCATGCAAGTCACCGTGTAGAAATGCGTTATTCACGTCAAGTTGATGAACACTCCAATTTTTTTTATGGCGATGGCAATGAGGCTTCTTACGGTCACCAATTTTGCCACTGGTTGAAACGTGTCGTGATAATCAACACCTTCCATTTGCGTGTACCTGGTTCGATGGAATCAACACATATTTTTCCCAAAGGAAACACAAGTGAAGTATGTGTAACCCGGGTCGTTATCCCCAACGAAGGTTGAATGGAATTTGTGAGATCGGGATTGTGATTCGTGTGATGAATAGTGGAAGCAAAGAGATTTTGGATTTATGAACTAAAATTATGAAATATTACTGGAAACAATTAATATAACTAAGGCAAAGATTAATATAAAATACTTAAGGCCAAAAACGTAAAGAAAATCTAATAACGTGCTTAAACCGGGAAAACCCGAGCCTAAAACGTCAAATCTTAGAAATTTAAACTCTACGGGTACAAATCTATTTTTTCTAGGATCTATATGACAAAAAAAAATTTTAGAAAAAAGATTTATATTTTTCTGATTTTTATATTTTTTATTATGAATTAAAAACTGTTTTAATCTAATTAAATTATTAAAAATATTAAACCTATTTAGAAAAATCTAAAACTTTGCTGGAAATTATTTTAAAACACACTGAAGCTAGGAAAAATAACAAGACAGTCACAACTTATTGGAATAAGCTGTTTGTAAGCAAAACAGTCCTAATTAAGCAAAAAAGGAAAAGAAGCTTAAAAGAAATAAAGTGGAGAGCTATTACTGAAAAAGGCCCAAGGGCAGTTGGTTAAACGTGTGGGTGTTGAGGCATTGTGTGGCTAGAGGTCCCAGGTTCCAACCTGGCCTCTATCCTTTTTGTAAAACTATTTTTTTTTTTTTTTAACAAACTTAAAAAGCACTTATAAATAAGCAATATTAACAAAACAACTATTTTTACAAACTGAGAATAAGCTAAGATTAAGCAAAAAGGAAACAGAGCAGTTGGCTAAAAGGGATGAAATGAGCTAAGGGCTATTACTAAAAAGCTGATAAGCTAGTGTGAGCTAAACTAAAAGTGAAATAAGCTAACATACTAAGGATAATCTATAAAAAGACAAGGGAAATGAAATAAGCTGAATTAATAAGCTAAAGAAGAACTGAGAACCAAAGTAGCCATAGGCTACTGATATGCAGGCTTGATCAGCCCAACTGGGTGATTTGCAGACCAAATTTAAGCAACTAGAAAAGCTCTAGAATCCCAATTAAGCCCATAATCCTCAAGTCAATACTACAAGCTATTCATAAAAACAAAAATCAGACAATAAGCATAAGATCATAAGCCGAAAATAAGCTGAGAAAAGGGGCTAGAAAACATGCAGGCTGCAAAAAGAAAATGCAGGGTTTATTACAGTTGGACAAATGATACTCAAATCCTATTGAAATGATAGCAACTTAAGATAATCAACTAGACTTAACTAAATTGAATAGAAAATACCCAAAACTATTAGAGAAACAGCTTATAGCAATAATAAGCTGTTTAGATAAAAAAAAATTGACCTTAATCCTACAGTGACTGAACCATAACCATAAAAACATCCAAATATGCTCAAATTTCAACTCAAACAGCTTACATAAGCTAAACTAGGGGAGATCAACACTGACCCAAGGGCACATGAACAGTGGGTGCAAGTTTGACCCGTTTTGACCTGTTGACCCAAACACACCTTCTAATAGGCTGTTTTGAAATTTAACTTCTAATAACCAATTTAAACTGAGCTTTTAACAACTAGGATATTCAACTAACATAATTAAGCACAAGCAAATGAAAATAAGCTGAAAAGTAACACTGAGAATAAGCAATAAGCTAGGTTTGACTTATGTTGACTTTTTGAACTTTTTGAAATTTAAACTGAACTAAGCAGCAAAAACTCACACCAAGCTGTCACAAGCTTGTGTGAGATTTTTGAACAGGAAAGAAAGGCTTTTAAACTTTAAACCACAATAAATTCGAATAACTGAATTAACATTAACTTGAATTATAACTAAAATCGAACAATGTTCTTGAAATTAAACTGAAACTGGAACTAGAGTTACAACAATTTGAAATTAAGCTGAATAACAAGATTATCTAAGGTTAACTGAATTTGACTTTAAAAACTACATTACACTATTCCTATATTAAATTAACTACCCCTTTCTTCTGTGTGTCTTCATTCCATTAAATAGACATCTAAAAAGCTTCTCTCCTCACTCCTGATCAAATCCCACCCATTTAATTGCCTTCAATTCATCCTAGCCGTTCAATGTATTTTTGGCGGGAAAATGGGGAAATGGGATTTACAGCTATTACAGTGCAAGTGGGGGAGGTAGTACTTGTGAAGGCTTCTTATTGGAGGAGGGGGAAGGAGTGTAGCAGAGAATAAAGCATGGTGGGATGGTGGATTGTCAGGGATAAGGCATGGGGAATTGGTGGTGGTTTTGGCGGGCTGTTGGTATAAGAAGAAGGTGGGTTTGACTGAGGGTCAATTGGTTTTGTTAACTAAGGGATAAACGGGTTGGGTATTTTGGGCTTTGGTGTGTGGTTGGGCTGGGTTAAAGTGAATTAAGGATAAAAGGGTTCGTTAATTTTAGGATTGGAAATGGATTTGATGTAAGTTAAAGGACCAATGTTGCCAATTGTGAAAATTCAGGGACTAATCTTGTAATTTTTGCAAAATACTTCCAAGGGCCCATTTTGACAACTTGAACATAAATGTGGTTCAACCTCGTAAATTCCTTTCCCGGCTTCGGCTTTTCACGTCTTTCCAATCTTGTGCTCGGTTTTTGTCCGTTTTGCCTTGTTTTCAATCCCTTTGCACCTGAAACACATAAAAACACAAACCACGAATATTTGCAATATATTTGATCTATTTGGGTGTTTTTAGTCATTTTTGCGTCTTTAATGGGTGTAAAATGATGAGTATTTACACACTCATCAATCCCCCACACTAAGCCATTGCTAGTCCCTAGCAATCCGATCATATAAAGTAATGAAAGGATCAAAAGAATACCAAGCATACCCCGTTTCGACTTTTTATTTGTTGCAAGAAATTAAAACTAGAACAAAAATAGATAACATGCTTGATTTACAAAAATGGTATCACGGAACGGGATTCACACAAAATGGGTGTCTCCAGGGAATTGTAATCGTCATTCTCTTTTTTTTATACTCCCAACTAAGCTTAAACTCAATGTGCAAACGTTTTTGTAAAATGCTAACACTACTTATACTAATAATCTATGTAAGTCGAAACTTAACTTTTCACTCCCACATTTATTCAAGTTAGGTGACTATGCTTGATTTTCAAAATTTTGATAACAAAAATCGACGTTTTTATAAAATTTTGACTAATACTAGTTAAAAGATAGATTTAGAATTTACAACAAGCAAGTTTCAAAACTAATTGCATTTTGCAATATCATTCCATTTTCTTTTCTTTTTATTTTCTCATTTTTTCATCATTTTTTCATTTTTTTTTATATACTTGTGCAAAATAAACTAACGGAGTTTCACGGGAACCAAGACCTTACACCTTTCGGAATAAAGGATCCAAGGGCCGTTACAACGGAGAGTTCCAAGACTCTAAACATTCCTGAAATGAGGATCGAAGGGTGTTAGACCAAGACCTCACACATTCCTGAATTAGAGGTCCAAGGGCCGGTGTAAGAGGGTAGCCAAGACCTAAACGCCTTCCGGAAATAAGAATCCAAGGGCCGATCTTGAACCGTAGCTTTTTAGCACATACATTTATTACTTAACTTTTACATTATTATGACATATGCTTGTTCCGAAGTTTAAATAAAGCTTTGAACTAGTATTTTTCAGAATCGTATAGAAAAATGATTTTGTGTGTTCAAATGTTTGAAAATAAGTACTAATTAAGTCAGATTAGTTATCTCCTGGGAGGAAAAGCCATAGATTACTTATATAAGCTCTAAAGAAAACCAACTATTCTACGCTTAGCATTTTCATTTGCACAAATCGTAAAACCTTAGCCTAATCGTTAAGGAAGCAGCCAGATCAATACTCTGGCAGAGTCGGGATTCCCTTTGTTCTAACCTAATCAAGACTAAACACTTCTTCTTTTATTATTATTTTTTCTTTTTTTTATTGCAATTTCTTATCTAAAAACGAAAAAAATTTAAAATTTTGGCCAAAACGAGGGTACTAGGGCACTAGAAGGTACATATGTGACAAAAATCGCGAGAATTCCCCCCCCACACTTAGAATTGAATATTGCCCTCAATATTCAAAGTACCGGCTATTATGCCGACACTTAGAACGTAAAAAGGTAATACTAATAGCCAAGTGTGGAACAGAAATCTCTCTTTTTCACAAACAGGATTAATAAGATATCCCTAGATAAACGTTAGCAACAAGATCGGATATTGGGCGGCTGGATTGAAAAAAGGCGCATTAATCATCACGATCTAAGGGAAACCTGCAAACAAGAGCAAACAACGCACAAACAAAGCACAGTAGAGGAACTCCCCCACACTTAGTGTCAGAAAATAGAAAGAAGTCAGAAATATGGGTTGTCACCCATGAAATGCTAATGTTTTTTGTTAACCGAGTCACTAGCTTGACTCGACCCCGAATTCATTTGTTCTTGGGGGAGCATGTGGAAGAGAAAATCTCCATCGGACTTTCATTCAAGATGTTTGGATCAACATTGAATTTCTTGAAAGTTCCACTCCGATGAGATACACCCGGCTCAAAAGGATGATAAATGGAGATGCCGGGGTCAAAAATGGTGTCTTCACTCCCACACGAGTGAAGGAAAGGACAATCTACCTTATAGGCGAAGAAAGGTAGAAAAACTCGAACGACATATGTGAAGTCAATATAATGGCTATCCTCAAAAGGAAATGTCACATATGTCGGAGAAAGATTGTCCTTATCAATATCGGGATTAAAAATTGAGGTCACATCATCAAGTTTATGAGTAATAGAGTCCTTGACCTCATTGATTTCTAACTCTTCATCAAAGATAGGATTTATGTTGCTAGAAAAGTACTCGTCATCAAATTCAAAAAGAGAATTCGAATAGATTTTGAGACTTTCTTTTTGAACGTCCTCATCAGAAAGTGATTCGTCATCACTAGAGGAAAAATCATCTTTGAAATTGAAAAGAGGGTTAAAAAACGTCTCGGAAAAATCATCAGTAGTGTCAAGAGGATGATCACTACGAAAAGAACCATCACTTTCACTGTCGGACATATCCTCAGACTCACTTGCAATTGGGAAAAGGTTCTCAGCACTAGACTTTATGAATTCGTCCGATTCCTTTTCAGGAATAGTGCTAAGATGCTCATCCCCCATAATGAGAGAGTCCTCGGAGTCCAAAGTAGGTGATATGGATGTGGTTGCAATAGACTGAGGGAGCTGCGAAATGGTATTATTCATGAGAATAGCACTCTCCTCGTCGTCCTCATCTTCGTCATCGAGCATGCAAGCCTAATTAAACAAGAAACGATTTTGTGTTGCTCGTTCTACGGCGAGTAAATCTTCCATAGATTTACCATGACGATCTTCTTGGGTATGCCTAACAGCCAAATCCTTAAGTGCATTCCTCACATCTTGAAATTCTTGGAATACATCTTTGAGAGCCAAATCCAGAGGAGATGGCTGAGGCTGAGGTTGAATCGTTTGATACTGTGGAGGTTGGTCATGATAAGAATAGTCGTGTTTGTTAAAAAGGCCATGCTCATAGACAAGCGAGTCCCTTATTTGACAATCAGAGCTATAATGCGGACCTCCACAGTACTCACAACAGTATGATTGTTGTGGTTGATTCATAGAAGTATATGGATATTGGTCATAACCAAGATTTTGACTGTTACAAGAAACCTGCTCATAGACAAGCATGCTACTTGCTTGACACTCAAAACTCTGGTGAGGACCTCCACAATTAGCACAAAGATCATTTGGCACATTCTGAAATGATGTATCAATGAAGTTTTGATAGCACGGTTCTTGCCCAAATGAATTCTGAGGAAGGGAGTCGAAATCGTTTTGAAAATTTGGATAAGAAAATGTATTTCCGATTTCAGAAGTGCAACATGTACAAAGTCCATGAGTAAACATACATCCTTTGCAAAAACATTGTTCACAAAGTGAATTATTTCCCAACAGATCTCCACAATTAAAGCAATTTTGCTTATTGATTGGGGATGGCTGGGATTGTGGAGGGTAGTCGGAAGATTCTTGGGAATCATTGAGGGAAGTTGGATTTGTATTATTAATGGGTAATTCACACCAATTACAAAATCCATTGCTACAATTACCTCCACACCGCTCACACAAACACTTGTAACAACGATGATCATCACCCACTATACTTTTACAATGAAAACAGCGATAGTCGAGTGACGACATAAGAATTAAACGTTAAGGAGGGATGAGAAGATTATTTTTGGATTTTTATTTTAAAGAATGATTACACAATATTTTTGGGATTGATTCGTCAACCAAAATTCGTTTCTCTCAAAACTACTCGCAGAGTGGCGAAGAAGCAAAGGTCCGTTCGAAAGCTGATTAAAAACCCGCCTCTTTCGGTTTGTCAATTTAATGCCAAACCATCCTTAAACCACTTGTATAGGTTGTAATTTCAAGATAATCCGAAAATGATAAACTTACGATTTGTTTTGTTGGATATTTTTATGGTATTGTAAACACTTTAGGAAAAGTGTTAATGGTGATTTTTATGATGATTTTTTGTATTTTATTTTATTTTGAAAATATTGACAAAAAGACTGAAATCATTCATAAAGAAGGGATTTCAAAACACGAATCGCGAAATGAGAATTAAAAATTCGCTTCAACCTTCCCCGGCAGCGGCGCCAAAAATTTGGTTCGATGGAATCAACACATATTTTTCCCAAAGGAAACACAAGTGAAGTATGTGTAACCCGGGTCGTTATCCCCAACGAAGGTTGAATGGAATTTGTGAGATCGGGATTGTGATTCGTGTGATGAATAGTGGAAGCAAAGAGATTTTGGATTTATGAACTAAAATTATGAAATATTACTGGAAACAATTAATATAACTAAGGCAAAGATTAATATAAAACACTTAAGGCCAAAAACGTAAAGAAAATCTAATAACGTGCTTAAACCGGGAAAACCCGAGCCTAAAACGTCAAATCTTAGAAATTTAAACTCTACGGGTACAAATCTATTTTTTCTATGATCTATATGACAAAAGAAAATTTTAGAAAAAAGATTTATATTTTTCTGATTTTTATATTTTTATTATGAATTAAAAACTGTTTTAATCTAATTAAATTAAAAATATTAAACCTATTTAGAAAAATCTAAAACTTTGCTGGAAATTATTTTAAAACACACTGAAGCTAGGAAAAATAACAAGACAGTCACAACTTATTGGAATAAGCTGTTTGTAAGCAAAACAGTCCTAATTAAGCAAAAAAGGAAAAGAAGCTTAAAAGAAATAAAGTGGAGAGCAATTACTGAAAAAGGCCCAAGGGCAGTTGGTTAAACGTGTGGGTGTTGAGGCATTGTGTGGCTAGAGGTCCCAGGTTCCAACCTGGCCTCTATCCTTTTTGTAAAACTATTTTTTTTTCTTTTAACAAACTTAAAAAGCACTTATAAATAAGCAATATTAACAAAACAACTATTTTTACAAACTGAGAATAAGCTAAGATTAAGCAAAAAGGAAACAGAGCAGTTGGCTAAAAGGGATGAAATGAGCTAAGGGCTATTACTAAAAAGCTGATAAGCTAGTGTGAGCTAAACTAAAAGTGAAATAAGCTAACATACTAAGGATAATCTATAAAAAGACAAGGGAAATGAAATAAGCTGAATTAATAAGCTAAAGAAGAACTGAGAACCAAAGTAGCCATAGGCTACTGATATGCAGGCTTGATCAGCCCAACTGGGTGATTTGCAGACCAAATTTAAGCAACTAGAAAAGCTCTAGAATCCCAATTAAGCCCAGAATCCTCAAGTCAATACTACAAGCTATTCATAAAAACAAAAATCAGACAATAAGCATAAGATCATAAGCCGAAAATAAGCTGAGAAAAGGGGCTAGAAAACATGCAGGCTGCAAAAAGAAAGTGCAGGGTTTATTACAGTTGGAAAAATGATACTCAAATCCTATTGAAATGATAGCAACTTAAGATAATCAACTAGACTTAACTGAATTGAATAGAAAATACCCAAAACTATTAGAGAAAGAGCTTATGGCAATAATAAGCTGTTTAGATAAAAAATTGACCTTAATCCTACAGTGACTGAACCATAACCATAAAAACATCCAAATAGGCTCAAATTTCAACTCAAACAGCTTACATAAGCTAAACTAGGGGAGATCAACACTGACCCAAGGGCACATGAACAGTGGGTGCAAGTTTGACCCGTTTTGACCTGTTGACCCAAACACACCTTCTAATAGGCTGTTTTGAAATTTAACTTCTAATAACCAATTTAAACTGAGCTTTTAACAACTAGGATATTCAACTAACATAATTAAGCACAAGCAAATGAAAATAAGCTGAAAAGTAACACTGAGAATAAGCAATAAGCTAGGTTTGACTTACGTTGACTTTTTGAACTTTTTGAAATTTAAACTGAACTAAGCAGCAAAAACTCACACCAAGCTGTCACAGGCTTGTGTGAGATTTTTGAACAGGAAAGAAAGGCTTTTAAACTTTAAACCACAATAAATTCGAATAACTGAATTAACATTAACTTGAATTATAACTAAAATCGAACAATGTTCTTGAAATTAAACTGAAACTGGAACTAGAGTTACAACAATTTGAAATTAAGCTGAATAACAAGATTATCTAAGGTTAACTGAATTTGACTTTAAAAACTACATTACACTATTCCTATATTAAATTAACTACCCCTTTCTTCTGTGTGTCTTCATTCCATTAAATAGACATCCAAAAAGCTTCTCTCCTCACTCCTGATCAAATCCCACCCATTTAATTGCCTTCAATTCATCCTAGCCGTTCAATGTATTTTTGGCGGGAAAATGGGGAAATGGGATTTACAGCTATTACAGTGCAAGTGGGGGAGGTAGTACTTGTGAAGGCTTCTTATTGGAGGAGGGGGAAGGAGTGTAGCAGAGAATAAAGCATGGTGGGATGGTGGATTGTCAGGGATAAGGCATGGGGAATTGGTGGTGGTTTTGGCGGGCTGTTGGTATAAGAAGAAGGTGGGTTTGACTGAGGGTCAACTGGTTTTGTTAACTAAGGGATAAACGGGTTGGGTATTTTGGGCTTTGGTGTGTGGTTGGGCTGGGTTAAAGTGAATTAAGGATAAAAGGGTTCGTTACGTTTAGGATTGGAAATGGATTTGATGTAAGTTAAAGGACCAATGTTGCCAATTGTGAAAATTCAGGGACTAATCTTGTAATTTTTGCAAAATACTTCCAAGGGCCCATTTTGACAACTTGAACATAAATGTGGTCCAACCTCGTAAATTCCTTTCCCGGCTTTGGCTTTTCACGTCTTTCCAATCTTGTGCTCGATTTTTGTCCGTTTTGCCTTGTTTTCAATCCGTTTGCACCTGAAACACATAAAAACACAAACCACGAATATTTGCAATATATTTGATCTATTTGGGTGTTTTTAGTCATTTTTGTGTCTTTAATGGGTGTAAAATGATGAGTATTTATACACTCATCAGTACCCCTTTGCGACGAGTCTTGCCTTGTACCGTTTGACTTCACCATTCGGTTTGAACTTTGTTTTGTATACCCACTTGGAGTCTATGACTCGTTTCCGATTGGGAAGTTCTTCTATGGTCCAAGTTCTATTATCTTTAAGAGCCTTTATCTAATTTTGCATGGCATCCCTCCAATGTTGATCCTGTACGGCTTGTTTGTAGCTTTTTGGCTCATCATTTTTAGTGATGGCATCAAGGAAGGCTTTGTGAGATTTTGAAAAATTTTCATAAGAGACAAAATTAGCTATTGGACATACCGTTGAGGATTCTTGATCGGAGGCGGTAGGCGCATGGTCTATAGATGGGGGAAGCTTCACGTCATAATCTTTGAGGTGTGCTGGTCTTGTTTTAGTCCCTTTTTCCCTGCCTTGTGCGACACTTTCATTGTTTTGATCTTTGGTTTAACAAACAGGAGGTTCATTGGTTGTTTGTGATTGAGTGTGAACATCCAAGCCATCTAGAATTGGACCAGTGTCACTGTCGTTTGGGCCACATTGAACCAATTCTTCCAGCTTCTCTTCATTTTGATGGGCTTTTGGACTATTTGGCCCAAAATTTTTGGCTACTGTCATGTTAGGTTCAACAGGCCCGTTTTCTTCATCCATGAAGGTTGCAAACACGTCTTTTATCTCATTCCTGTCTTGTTCAAATTTTGTGGCAAAAGGAAAAACTTTCTTAGCAAACTTTACATCTCTTGACGTGACAATTTTGCCATTGCTAGGATTGTAGATCTTGTACCCTTTCGTTCCACTAGGATATCCCATGAACACACCTAGTCTACCCCACATCTCGAACTTTTCGCCATTTGTCTCAACACTTCGATAATATGCCAAGCACCCTAAAACCCTCATGTGATCATAGCTTGGTTTCTCACCATGAAGTAACTCGTATGGAGTTTTGTTTTCTATGACTTTCGAGGGTAACCTATTTATGATGTATGTCGCGGTTAATATACATTATCACCAAAATCTTTTCAGGAGACTCGCTTGAAACATGAGAGCATGTGCCGTATCAAGCAAGTGTCTATGTTTTCTTTCCACCACCCCATTTTGTTGTGGAGTGTGTGGACATGTTGTTTCCAACATAATTCCCTGTTCCTCATTAAAATTTATCATTTGATTGGAAATAAATTCACCACCGTTATCGCACCTTATCCTTTTCACGTTCTTTTCAAATTGTGTTTCAACCATCTTGTGAAAATGCTTTAGGCACGTACTCGCCTCAAATTTATGCTTGAGAAGATAGACCCAAACGGACCAACTATTGTCAAAAAATAGTTGTGTTAGTGCAAATATTACGATATTTAAACTAAACGGTTTCTTCGGCTTTAATAATGACAAACATGTAACTTGTAATGCATAACGTAAAATGTGCAAGTTACTTGTAAACACAAATCATCAATGCATACTTACATCAACACCTCTCGACGCCTCAAGTACGCTTTAACAAAGTCGTAGATTTTCATCCCGACGTAAATCACTCAAGGTATGGACAAACAAATCTACTACTTGACAAATGATCAAAGGATTATATTTTTCTCTAAACTTCACATTTTTAATGTGACAAAACATTTCTTTCAAAAATATATTTTACAAATTATTTTTGAATTAAAAAGAAATGTTTTATTTTGAAAAATAAGTTTAAAAAATCCCAACAGTCATTTCCCCCCAAACAGCTCCAAACATTCCCAAATAAACCTTCCCACTAAAAATAAACGGAGGAGCGTCCACGGTACCACTAAAGTACCAACGGTACCACTAAATTTAGTGGTGCCGTGTGACAATAGTGGACCATTTTACACTTCCAACTTGATTTTTCCAGTCAGTTTTCTCTGGTCTAATCCCTCCTCACTTAGATGACTTTCTTTGATCATTTAGAGAGTCTTAGTTTGTTTAAGAGTGATCCTTTCATCCCACCAAGAGATCCTCTTCATTCCTCTTCTAGTGCAAGAGAAGAACACAAGGTATCCAAGAAGATACAAAGTGTTGTAGTTGTAGGTAGAGCACTTGTAACATTTGTTACACACTTGATTGTATCATAGTATACATCAAGTCTATCTTTCTTTTGAGAGTTTGTGAGGGAAGATCATTGTGATCTTATATAGATATTGAATATCTCCTGTAGCTTGTGAGCTAGTGTGTTAATCAAGTTGATCAAAGGTAGATAGGGTAGATTGAGTCAAGTGAGGGTTGTTCATTGTGATCTTGTCGAGATCTTGGAGATCTCTTGAAGCTTATGGGCTTGTGTGATTGTTCAAGAAGATCAAGGGTAGATCGAGTAGATCGAGTCAATTGGGAGTAGATCATTGTGATCTTGTTGAGATCATGGAGATCTCTTGTAGCTTGTGGGTTTGTGTATTGATCAAGTGGATCAAAGGTAGATTGGGTAGATTGAGTCAAGTGGGAGTTGATCATTGTGTTCTTGTTGAGATCTTGGAGATCTCTTGTAGCTTGTGGGCTTGTGTATTGATCAAGTAGATCAAGGATAGATCGGGTAGATCGTGGTAGATTGGTGCTAGCTAAGATTAGCACTCGACATCTAGCTTAGTGTCGGAAATTGGATAAGCGACGTTGTACGGTTTTCTCCGCCTGAAGGGAGCTTGTTGATTAGTGAAGTAACTCTCGAGTTGGGTACTCGGGAAGTGGAGTAGGGCGAAGAGGAGCTTCGTGACCGAACCACTATAAATCATCGTGTCCGATTTGCGCCTTCTTTACTTATCTCATTACTTTCATTATAGTCTTTATCGCTTTATATTTATATTTGCATTGCATTTATGTTTGCGTGCTTTGTTTCTTATATTATGTTGATTATGTTTGTGTCATGGTTAGATGGTGTTTATGTTGTAGTTTACTTTATACCATCTCTAGATGGTATATGACTATTGTTGATACTTTTCATATTACATCACACTTGATCGGGTGTTTGGTACAAAAGTTTTTTAAGTTTTTAATGGAAACGTATTCACCCCCCCCCCTCTACGGTTTCCACAATTGGTACCAGAGCCACGTCGCTCAAATTTTTAAAACAAATGGTTTTCAAAATTGAGTACTATCCATGTATCAAATTACCCATGAAGGTGATAAAATATGAAAAGTATTTAGTTGCTTAATACTTACAAGTTTTGTTGTTAAGTATACTTTGTCATACTAGCTTGAAGGTTTTCTTAAACCACTAAAAGAATAGAGTTTTTAAGTGTCCGGTCATGTCTATAGAACAAGTCGTAAAGTGATGCGGTTGGTTTTGTTCAATACTGTAATAACAGGTCACGGTACCGTTAAATATAACAGACGGTACCATTAAATATGGACGGTACCACAAAATTTAACGATACCTTCGTCTGTTTTTCAGAATTGGGTAATTTTCAAAAATTCGTATAAAATCAACCGTAAGTCCGTAGGAGTCGTGCCACCTATCGTTTTAAACGTAATTGAGTCTACTTTCATTTAAAAATATTTTTGGAAAATGATTGTACAGTAAAATTTATGAGAGTCTTTGATTCGTAACAGAGAGTCTTGTCCGGGCATGCCGATTGCACAAATTTTTTGTCAAATTACAAAGAGAACATCACACATTGATGTATTCATGTTTTCAAAGTGTTGAACTTGATCAAATTTTGAAATAGGGTGGAAAATAATTCATTTTCAAATAAAATCAAGCTAAGTGTACATTGTTATACTTAATACACAAAATGACGATAAGTATTTTTGTGTTTTATGCTAAATGACTACTTGTTTTTTTTTTTTTTTTTTTGTCTTAGTATTGTTAGTTAATATTTGTGTATGTTTATTGTTATCTTTAGTTGAGCTAATTTTATCTATAAGCATAAGTGTCTTTCATGCCTTGTTGCTATTTGTTTATTATAGTTTTCTGGTTTATGCGTTTATAAGGCTCATGCTAAATCTCTAACACTATATTAAGTAATTAGTTTGCATTACATATAGGCATAGACCATTTTTCTTGCATATGTTGCAAGTTTTTAAAATGGTTTAGTAACCTTCTTAGGAATAGAAACTAAGTTGGTTGATCATGTGTGTCGAAAGATATTGTCTTATTTTTCCAAATGTTTAAGTGTAAAAAGTATATCATCCCAAAATACTTAACACTTTCATAAAATCCGTAACATGATCTCTAAAACATTACATCATCTTATCTTGCTTGACCATGGGTTGGCTAAACAAGATAAAAGATCATATTAATACATTAGTATTTAAGTAAAAGAAAATGTATTAAACTTACATTGATCTAACACACATACAAAATGTTTTAAACATTTAGTACCTCCGTCCCATTTTAGTTGTCCGTTGACCAAATTTTGACCGTAAATATTTTTGTTTATATTATATAATACTTGATGAAAGTTATATCATTGAAAAGTTCGTTTAACGAACTTTTCAATGATATAACTTTCATCAAGTATTATATAATATAAACAAAAATATTTACGGTCAAAATTTGGTCAACGGACAACTAAAATGGGACGGAGGGAGTAGTATTTTAGGTATGTTGTATAAAAATAGTTAAGATAATTATTTTTATACTAATGAGGTGTCGAAAAACTAAAAATATTATACTTAATAATATAAATAGTTTTTCGCAAATAAAAATAAATGACAATATCGAAGTAGTAACTTAATATGTCATTAACCTCACACATACAACTAGTATTAGAATAAATGGAACACATTCCCTAAGTTTTTATTTTCTTTTTAAAAGGAGTGATCGTGAGGGTCAAGAAATATTTCGAGTACATATCAATTCATTATTCAAATTATGATTGATATCATTATCGAATCTAATTGACAAGTTTTACAAGTATGGACATGAAATTGGAGTCATTATTTGTCTAGCTTCAAGATAACATCAAAATATGACGAAATATATTATCTTGAATCTACATACTCAATCACACTCGATTGTTATGAAAATAATGACGTCCTCTCAAGACGAAAATAATATGCATCGGATCATAACTCACACTTGTGTTGAAGATGCCATATTGAGTCTTCTTGTCCAATTGTTGTGTTCCAAACTTTAAACTAATATGTTTAAAAGATGCATAAAAAACACAACTAAGTAGGATTGACAACTTGGATGTTTCATCCGAAATATACAAGTAATTTACATTGCAATGCAATTAGTAAATGTGTCATGTCCGAAAAACCAAACATGAGCAAACAAATAACATATGTAAACTTTGCTCATGAACGACTCAACACTCAAAATCACATGTCTAGTAAAAGTGTCACACATAATATGTTATTAACTATTATGTAAGTCATCAATCTTCGAGAATATCACATGCATTTCTCTTATCAAAAGATTGACAAAGGATAACTTATATCCTATATATCTTATTTTCTTTGTAACATGAATGGTTATGTTACAAGAGAATACATTGCATCTTGTTAACAAATATAGGATATTAGATTTGAATAATAACCCAAAACAACATGTGTCATTGCATAAACAAGTAATATTGGTCATACACTAAAATACTTGTTTTACTAAGCATTCGTAAGAGTGATAAGTTTCCTCTTAGAAAAGCATATTTGTTGAAATATACACTATGTCTCATTTTAAATATAATACTCACACGATCTATTGAGGTAAGTAACCTTTACTAGATTCCTTTCTCAAGATATGCAAAGGAGCATTCTTGAAACACACACGATGTAGTAGATTCTACAGTGTATCACATTAGAGTGTCTCTTGGTTCTAGGAAACCAAATCATGTTAAAATAACATGTAACAACTTAGCAAACAAAGATGTTGTCCAAGAGATCATAAAATGCACCATCTCCATCAAATAACCTCTAAATCTCAAACACGAAATTAAAACATTTCGCTTGCCTTTGTTTGGAGTTGTGTAAGACATGTCATTTTCTTAACCGACTTTCAAAGTATGGTTAGTTGAGTCATATTAGGCCATATATTATCGAAATAAGCTAATATCATCTTTGCTATACTTCGATAGGCAAATATAAGAATTTGAATTTTTCTAACATGAGAATGACTACTGGAGAACCTATCGCACTAGAAATTCAATTTGACCTAACGGTTGAATTGCTTCTAGGAGAGAAGTTGGGTTCGTGGTATAACCCGTAAAAATGGTCGTGTTTAGCCTGAATTGAGCACCACTAGTGATAGTCTTATACTCATTCTCTAACTTGAAAATTCTTCATTCCTACATTTGACTAGAGATAGTTTACATTGGTGAACATTATCTCCCGTTAGGATTTCATTTTGAACAAGCAGTAATTAGGATCTTCCTTAGCAAACCTAGATTGCTTGCATCCCACATTTGCGTTTCAAAATGATAACATGTTCTCATAAGATTTGATTAAATGTCTTCATGATCTTAAATGCTAAATGATTATCATGTTTTGCATGATGTTTGCATTTATTCCTTATGTGCATTTTACATGATTTGCTTGTAAAATTTTCACCCACACTATGTCCTTTTAACACATTAGGAATTAGGTATGCCTATTACTATGAACCCTTAGAAGTCATAGAGTCATACACTAGTGTCAAAACCTATAAGTTAAAGTAGTCGCGAAGTTGTCCTAATTCCTAGTTATCACTTCGCCTTCTTCCAAGTAATACACCCTTTTGTCATGGGAAGGTTAGATACAAACCTAGTAGAACTCGGAGTAGGATTGACAACTTAAATATTTCATCCGAAATATTCAAGTAAGTTTAAGTTGCGATCGCAATTGTTAAATGTCATATCCGAAACATCATATTCAAGCCTTTTAACAACATATGTTAAAACGCTCATCCCAAAGCTAAAAGCTAACATCAACCTTTGGGTGACAAAGGACTCACGAGTTACTATATAAGTGATTAGTAGTTCCTTTCATCCTCGTGTGATTATACACTTCTTAATATTCCAAACTGTAACATCCCCTAATTTGGTTTTGTGGCAGCGGAAAATAATTAGGTGTTACACTGAGGATCGAGGTCAAAATTTTAGAAAACGGCTTGAAAAAGGCGTTTTGAAAGTTATATGTCATTCAAAATAATAGTTTTGGTACAAAGGTTGAAATATCTGATTTGAAAATCCCACAAAAGTATAGTAATTTGGAAAGAATGACATATTTGATTTTCACACCATTTAAGTTATCAGAGTATTAAATGCCCGCTCCGTGTCTTGTCCTGCTCTGTTGATTACCTGAGATAAACATGCTAAAACGTCAACACAATGGTTGGTGAGTTCGTGGAGTTTGATAGAAAATAACTTTCTTTCGATGAATTCAAGAGTTGATAGTTGAAATAAATACTAGTACTTCTTGAAGTAACTAGCAAGTTTGCAATTTGGTGAAAATCCGCGAGTAAATCATTTATGAACTCAGATGATCATAAGTTTCAAGTTAAATAAAAATGAATTACGTTTTTATATGCTTGCTATGAAATAATGGTTCAACTTTTAAAAGTAACGATATGCCAAGCATTGAGTTGTTTTTATCATAAGACACAACTAAGTCACATAATACATAATCCAAACACATAGTGAAAATAATAGTATAAGGTCTGATGTCTATCAGTGTGGAGTGGTCGATACTAAATACAGCTGTATCCGAATATATATAGGAAAACATATATATCCAAAAGGTTATATTGCTCTAAGCCTCATGACGCGCAAAACGTTAACAACAGTACCGTAAAACGGCGAAAGTCACATCAGGGTTACTGATGGTTTTGCCCTAATTAATAGGTGATTGCCTCATCCTATTATGTGTCAAATATAGTGTATCGCGACTAAATATGACTAGCCATAAGGCATTCCATCCAGTATTTAGTGGGATAGGTCGTCAGCCTTTATAGGTTTCGAAGCTGTCCACTATATTCGCGCTCACCGTAGTGATTAATGGCTCATGATTCGAGGGACTTTATGGCAATATAGTTAAACTTAGGCAATATAGGGCTCGAGGTTTCATAGAATATGCGTACTTTGGTTTTGGCAATTATTTCTTGTTGAAAATGTAGAAATATCATAGTAAAGTTTCTAGTACATTCAGTTGTTATATGAATGCATAAAATGAGTCTCAATATTTTGTTACAACTAGTAGTTCGAAAATGTTATTTTCAAATATAGCATTTAAGCTAAGCAAACAGTTTGAAAATATAACGAGCATATATTCCCGTCAAAGGGTGATTTAATTCATGTAAAACATAGTTGATGATTTTGAATAAATCATGAGAGTTTCCAGAGTATAAAATACTTAAAACAGTTGAAGCATGTATCTCCCCCAAAAGAGTTAATAAAACAATTATTAAAAGTAGGGGCCACGACTCACCTGGAGTGTATCTGACAAGATGGAATTATAAGTTCAAGTAAGACTTATGGAAACGATCACAGAAACGTCTTCAATACGAGACCTGAATATGAGGAATATCTAAGTATTCGACTTGTAACTAACGAGATGTGTGAAAGTGAGAAATCGTACAACGATTTGATGATGTGAGTGTGATATGCTTAAAATGCCTCAAGTTAAGATAATATAATATCATACATTGATATTATCTTGATTCTTATGTCACTTGACTCGAGGTATTATCTCCTCAAAATATGATGAAATGATATGCGAGTGAAATCGTTTAATAATTAACGAAAATTAAATATATGTAACTAGAATGTAATAAATGCATGTGAAGTGGTGGTGAAAAATGGAAAATGAAATAATAATGTCAAGTGAAAAATAGTTTGTCCTTTCCCAGGTTTACACTTTTATCCTAACCGTGTTTGCGTTACGTCGTTAGTCCTTCGTTAGCCCAAAGTTCAATATTAGTCCAAAAATAATCCAAATGTCCGTATAAGGCTTGGAGTTATCTCAATAGTCAATTCAAGTCCTTTATAAACTGTTTTCGCAGCTTCAGTCCACGTGTTTCACAGTTTGGCAGTTTTAGTCCTTCTAGTTAAAATGCGTTACATTTTTAGTCCAAAAATGTCAAAATGATAAGGAAAAAGTGGGCGACTTCTTATAAGTTATATTTAAGATAAATGAAGCTTATTTTAACAGCTTATTTGGTCAGTAGCTTAATTTTACATTATTGGGCCCTTAACGAGTTACAAAGTTAAGCCCATTAATGGTTTCTAATTGTTTTTCAAAAGGGTTTATACGCTTTACTTGGACTGTTTTAAAAGATCGAAACTTGATTATTTTAGCATGATGTTTAAACGAAAAGTGTAGCCCGTAGTAGGGTCTTTTGGGTCGTATAAAGTTAGGGCATGTTTAGTTAATTAAATCATAAGATATTAAATCGGTGTTAAGGCTAGTTGGATTGGTTTTGTTATAACAAAATACTTAGAAACTTCTAAGTGATTTCGACCTATGTTCTTACGTGTAATGCAAAGTTTTTATACGTTTGAGCCATGCATGCAATGAATGTTAGACGTGAAAATGGTGTATGTTGTGATTCTAAACCGTCCACAGTGGAGGTTTGACATTTGCTTGTGGGTTTCACACGTACCAACAACATGTAAAAGGAATTATCTCGTTCGAGTAAAAGATAATGCATGCATGGTCGTGAGCTATTGCGTGTAAGTAAAATGTGGATGGTCACTAAATCTTCCTTAGTGGAGTTGAACTCATTATTAAGGAGAAGATACGTTCGAGCATGTGTAGGCATGAGATAACAACTTAGCGTGCATGTGTTCTATCGTGCATTAGAATGGTTTTTAACTTGTCCTCATTGAGAGTTTTAAACAAATGGGTTTCATGCACTCTACTCGAATGAAGAACATATACGATTTTTACAAAATAAATGATATGTTCGAATACAAAAGTTTTATGATGCATGCTATGTTTTGTGTGCGTGTGACATGAAACAAAGAAGATTAATGAGTACTTACTACACCTTTTTAAAGGTGGTGGAGAAAGCAGTGATGATCGAACGAAACACAAGAAGGAGGCAGTGGGCTTGTTGGGTTCGAATACGTTTTTACGTATTACTTCCTTACTCGATTGCTTCCTATGGTGAGACAAAAGTTGCTTCTAAGTTGTTAACGTTTTTTAGTGAGGGTGAGATAAGTGAGAAATGAGAATGAAATGTGTATGAATTTGGCAGTGAAGGTTGCTAGAAACGAGTGGGTTTTATAGAGATAAACTACACAACATTTTGACTAGATTACCCTCAAGTTTAATCATGTCCCTTTACTGTATAGTGGCAGAAGAGATTCGCATGCTTCTGGCTCTAGCAATCATTGGAAGTTAAGGAAGGATTTGTAGAATTTTGTTTCTAGTCGTTGGTTTATGTATATATTCGATAGATATTTTAGTTGAGTGTCAAATGGGTTAAGCAAGTAATACACGCCTACTGGCTGCCTTGACTGACTTAACAATCATGAGAAGGTATGGAAAGGTTTAAGGAACTTGTCTTTAGTCGTTGGAGTATGTATATGTTTCGATCGGTTTATATTTTTAATTGGGTGTTAGATAGCTTTAGCGTGTGACTTCATATACCTCAGTCCTCAATGTCTCCTTAATATCATGTTGTGCCAATATTATCATTGGGAAGGCCTAGGAAAAAGTCGGGTTCGAATTAGTTGAGTTTTGTGATTTTCGCATATGTCGAGTTGGGTGAATCGGGACAAACGAAAGGGTCTTCAAAACCATATCACTTCTCGACTTGAGTTTCTAAAATTTGGCATACGAATAATATAGTGGGTCGTGTATGAGATTGTGTAAAAATATTCGAGGGTTACGTTTAAGATTTGAAAGATATCGAGTCGCTTTTGAAGAGGTGTGGCTGGTCGTATGACATGAACTAACAAAAGAAGGGTTGGGCTGGTTCGTGTAAGAGTGGATGGTGATGGGCTGATGGAGCGTGTAGTGGGCTGAGGATGGGCCAAATTTAGATAGCCATTTGGTTCTGCAAAGCATTTAGTGAAAAGTTTATTAGTAATTAGTGTTAACTAAATGAGATAATTAAGGGTAATTAGGAAAAGTGCATATATCCTTGTGTAGAGATTTGTTATTACCAACTGTTATCATTTGCGAAGTTTTAAATTTAGTGAGAATGGAATCCCGTGAATTTACTTGTGTTTCAAATAAAGGTTGCTATGTAATATATATATCTCGAAACATATCGTGGTAACAATAGCGATAAGAGAAAAGTTTAAATTTTCCCATAAAATGGGTTTTATCGGACAGTAAGTTGAGATTATCTTTAATCAGTGAGGTTTATTATGATGGATTTTTGCGGGATCTCACAGTATCCACCCCTAATTTTGAACTTCGTCCCGAAGTTCAGTCCGTGATAGGTGTTGAAAATGTAGTATTCTGAGATGAGAGTTTATGGAGAATGTTGTCGAGAGATTTTTCATTTGAATATCGAGGAAACGAAATTCAATTTGATTTATTCGTACCGGACGAATTAAATTTGAATGTTAGATCAACTAATGCATTCATAGTCTATGAAGGGTGAAAACATTAATCGAGAGTAGGAAGTATTTAATACTTAATGTTCAGTGTTCTAGCGATTCGAGACTAGTGGGTTTTTAATGGTAGTGATTTTGAAACTTAATGATCGTGAATAGTAAAATAACGGATACTTTTCTCCTATTAATACCCTATTTACTTTTCCCCTTTTTCCTCCCCACTTCACCTTTTCACTCCATCCCTTTCATTCCACTTTTTCCCAACTAAAAAAAAACATGCCGCCGATCGCCATAGTTTTCGCAGCCATGTTCATCGTCTTCGCCGCCGCCTGTTTAGCTTTCCTTCCCGACGAAGATTCCGGCCATTTGGTTGGATACTTGTTGGTTATCGTACCCCTCACAATCCTAGCCATTTTTGTGGATAAATTTTGGGGGTGAGGGTCGCGCGTAGTGTTGTTAGAATGTACCTTTGTTGTGTGTCGATGTAATCTTTAATAAATGTGGAATGAAATCTCGTTTATGTTTAGTTAACGGTTCGCTTTTATCTGTCTTCTAGAATAATCAGGGTACTTCATCCTATGGTGGCGCTTGCTATTGCTGGGTTGGTGGTGGTTTTTGTTGCTATGGCGGGCCAACCTATTGAAGACTCTATGCCTTTTATTGTGTTCGTTGTACTATTAGCACTTCCGATGTTAATCATCTCGCTATGTATTAACTTCCATGGGTTCTAATAAAATTTGTGTTTTCCTCATTTTGTTGTGAATTCTTATAGTTTCTAATTTCGTACTTTTCTCGACTTCTTATAATAAGGTACTGGGTAATAAGTGTAGATCTTACTGGGGTTCGGTTAGAAGTGAGGTTTATGAACGATTTATTTTGTCTCGAAATTTTGTCTTGGAATGAAAATTGTTATTAAAAACCTTGAAAAGATAGCTGTTCCATTTATAACATGATTCTTCCTAAATTATACATAGGTAGCTAGGCTATGTATAATTGAGGACCAAATGATGTAACACTTGGTTCAGTCATTATGATATTTATGCTTCTTCAAAGAGTTTCATATGGTTCAATTATAATGGTTCCGTCACGAAATCGGACATCCTCTGATTATTTTCAAAAGAATTTAGAAAGTTTTTTTTTTTTTTTTTTTTTTTTTTTTTTTTTTTTTTTTTTTGTTCATATTCCGAGGATAGGTCAGAAATTTCTAAAGTGATATGTGGATGTTCTTGGTATAGACCTAAGTTTTTGGTGAGGATTTCTTACAATGTGGTATCAACCTATGGTTTGGTCAAAATGGAGTTAATTAAATTCTTAGGGTAATATCAGTGTGTTGTTAGATAACGATTTATGAATAAAGAGGTGGAATAGAAATTGGAATAGACGTAGATTATAATTATCATGGAAATATTACAAGGTAGAGTTCTTATACGGTAGAAGGATAACTGTTACACTTAGGTTACATCCATCGTACCTAAGGTAAATACAAACGGAAATATAACCTAGATAATCCTAAACTAGAGTTTATTTATTTTACAGCAGGAATCCATTCATCTGCTTAACATGGAGGTCATTCTTCGACATGGTTGAGATTCTTTGACGAGTTCTTATTCCCTTGTACAATTCTTGGGCTCCCAATGGGCTTTGTAGTTCGGGCAATGACTCTTGTAATGACCCATTTCACCACATCCATGGCATTTTATGGATGGTAGTTGTTCATTTCTTTCTATGGCTTTGCAATTTCTTGTCTTGTGGCCTGTTTTTCGGCATCTTCCGCATTTAACAATGCAATGTCCGGTGTGATGCAACTTACATCTTTGGCACAGAGGTTGCTTTCCATAGTATTTGTTTTCATTACTAGGGTTGGTGATGAAGTTTCTTCCAACTTCTGGTTTGGGTCTTTGTTGGCGAAGGTAGTCAATGCGGTCTTGTAGATGATTGCGGATGCAAACATCATTGTGAAACTCACATTCGTTGAGGATAAAGGATCTTTCCTCCTCAAGTCTTCGCTTTTGGTTATTTTTCTTAAGTGCAATATCTTGCCTAATTCTTTGGGCACATGTGCATATAGGTTTAGTCCTTTTCCTTGAATCCTTTAGGTAAATTGGTCTATTCCCCATGAAACTTTCATGGTTATGCTTACTAGGTATAGCCTTCCTTCTTTCTTTTCTTACTACGTCGTTATCTCTCGGGTGGACTATTGTGGTCACTTTCAATTTCTCGATAGTTTTAGGAATCATGGTTGTTGTGGGTACTACGTTGTTTATGTTGTCCATTTCCTATGAGCATCACAAGAAATGTTGATTTAGTATTCACTTTATCGTTAGAATAATTCAAATAACAAGGTATTTGTATATTAGTGCTAACAATGTGATCTCAATACAAAATCAAACAAACTGAGGATCATAGAAATACGATGTGTCTGGGTAACATCATAAAATAATGATCATCTCTTGATATGGGATTGCTAAGGAACAAACGAATTCATTAAAAGCTGAAGTTCATCAACTTTCTCTTCATTCATCAAGTTCTCTTTTGAAGATTTGCTTTTTGACTTCAAGGGTTTATTGTTTAGTCGTGATATATTTGATGTACAATTATTGTTACAATCATCAATATGGACATAACTCTAATAACTTGTTTGATCAAAACAACCAACACAAGGTCTTTTATTAATGTCTCATTGATTCTCGTGGAGTCATTTGTTTACTTAAGAGTAACAAATGGTGAGGTTTTGCATGGCTCATTGCATTTATAGCACCATAATAGGGTTCAGTGGAAGGAATTTGTTTACAACAGAAAGATATAATGGAAAGAGACTGTCATAGCTTAAAAGTCGATTACAAATTTTGAGAGTTACAGAATTATTGAAAGATACATGGAATACTAACCAAAACTATTTGGTTTATTGAGCACAACAACTATACTTAAGATCAGTTACGTCTCTGACGTAGACGTCTAACTTCTGCCTCAAGATCCCGTTGTGCAGCTTCCATGGCTGAGAAATGTTCCTGGCACGCATTCATCTGATTAGCTAACATGTTTTCCAAGGCCGCAATCTTTTGGCTTTGGATTCTTGCTGTGTCTCTAGCTAACCATAATGCTCTTTCAATATCCTCAATCCTAATGTGTGTTTGGGTGTGGCCTCTACCCAAACAGCGGGTTCTGGCATCCAAGTTTCTAAGTTCTTGTTCGTAATTGTCCTTCATGTTACCAACATTTACTCCTAGATCAAACACTTCTCGTCTTTCAGCATCTGTCCTCTTAAACAGGGTATCAATGTTACGGTCATACCATTCGAATCGTAATGGTTGTAACTCTTTTAGCTGTTCAGAGTGAGTGTCTAGTATGCTGGTGTGTTGGTGAAGGCGAATCCATATGGGGTCATGGGTGTCTACAGTGTAGTCATGAGAATTGGGTGAGGATGCATTCTCTGGGACATCATGGAGAAATCTGAGATATTAGGCAAAGGAGAATTTAGTTCGATCTTTTTCCAAGTCATTTCTTGGTGTGAACTCTGTCCAGATTCAAATGTTGGTTGACCACCAATCAAATCTTCATCTGAATAGGATTCGGTTGTTCTTCTCAGTTTCTGACGTGGAGGTGAGTAAGTAGGTGATGACAGAGGTGATTTCTGAGTGAGTTCTATGTCATGCTGGGGTTGTGACATTTTTACATAAGGATCTTCAGTATCTGGTGCAATTTGGTAGGTAGGTGACGCATGTGTAGTAGGAGAGGTAGTCTTGGTGATATCGACTAGTTTGGAAGACATGATACTGTAGCGATAGTAATTATGAATATTCATACGTTTATGGTGTAACCTTGTGTGTGAAATAATACGGTGTGTAATGTGTGAAGAGTAAACATTAAGCATGTAAAGATTAGTACAAAACAATCTTAGTAGGTAATATATTGAGCACGGCAGTCTGCAGACACGGAGGGCGTAAAATGGTATGGTGTAAAATCATTTATTTTGAAAGTGTAGTTATAGTTCAATGTTTGAAAACATTTGATTCTCTATAACCTGTGGCTCTGATGCCAATCTGTAACACCCCCTAATTTGGTTTTGTGGCAGCGGAAAATAATTAGGTGTTACACTGAGGATCGAGGTCAAAATTTTAGAAAACGGCTTGAAAAAGGCGTTTTGAAAGTTATATGTCATTCAAAATAATAGTTTTGGTACAAAGGTTGAAATATCTGATTTGAAAATCCCACAAAAGTATAGTAATTTGGAAAGAATGACATATTTGATTTTCACACCATTTAAGTTATCAGAGTATTAAATGCCCGCTCCGTGTCTTGTCCTGCTCTGTTGATTACCTGAGATAAACATGCTAAAACGTCAACACAATGGTTGGTGAGTTCGTGGAGTTTGATAGAAAATAACTTTCTTTCGATGAATTCAAGAGTTGATAGTTGAAATAAATACTAGTACTTCTTGAAGTAACTAGCAAGTTTGCAATTTGGTGAAAATCCGCGAGTAAATCATTTATGAACTCAGATGATCATAAGTTTCAAGTTAAATAAAAATGAATTACGTTTTTATATGCTTGCTATGAAATAATGGTTCAACTTTTAAAAGTAACGATATGCCAAGCATTGAGTTGTTTTTATCATAAGACACAACTAAGTCACATAATACATAATCCAAACACATAGTGAAAATAATAGTATAAGGTCTGATGTCTATCAGTGTGGAGTGGTCGATACTAAATACAGCTGTATCCGAATATATATAGGAAAACATATATATCCAAAAGGTTATATTGCTCTAAGCCTCATGACGCGCAAAACGTTAACAACAGTACCGTAAAACGGCGAAAGTCACATCAGGGTTACTGATGGTTTTGCCCTAATTAATAGGTGATTGCCTCATCCTATTATGTGTCAAATATAGTGTATCGCGACTAAATATGACTAGCCATAAGGCATTCCATCCAGTATTTAGTGGGATAGGTCGTCAGCCTTTATAGGTTTCGAAGCTGTCCACTATATTCGCGCTCACCGTAGTGATTAATGGCTCATGATTCGAGGGACTTTATGGCAATATAGTTAAACTTAGGCAATATAGGGCTCGAGGTTTCATAGAATATGCGTACTTTGGTTTTGGCAATTATTTCTTGTTGAAAATGTAGAAATATCATAGTAAAGTTTCTAGTACATTCAGTTGTTATATGAATGCATAAAATGAGTCTCAATATTTTGTTACAACTAGTAGTTCGAAAATGTTATTTTCAAATATAGCATTTAAGCTAAGCAAACAGTTTGAAAATATAACGAGCATATATTCCCGTCAAAGGGTGATTTAATTCATGTAAAACATAGTTGATGATTTTGAATAAATCATGAGAGTTTCCAGAGTATAAAATACTTAAAACAGTTGAAGCATGTATCTCCCCCAAAAGAGTTAATAAAACAATTATTAAAAGTAGGGGCCACGACTCACCTGGAGTGTATCTGACAAGATGGAATTATAAGTTCAAGTAAGACTTATGGAAACGATCACAGAAACGTCTTCAATACGAGACCTGAATATGAGGAATATCTAAGTATTCGACTTGTAACTAACGAGATGTGTGAAAGTGAGAAATCGTACAACGATTTGATGATGTGAGTGTGATATGCTTAAAATGCCTCAAGTTAAGATAATATAATATCATACATTGATATTATCTTGATTCTTATGTCACTTGACTCGAGGTATTATCTCCTCAAAATATGATGAAATGATATGCGAGTGAAATCGTTTAATAATTAACGAAAATTAAATATATGTAACTAGAATGTAATAAATGCATGTGAAGTGGTGGTGAAAAATGGAAAATGAAATAATAATGTCAAGTGAAAAATAGTTTGTCCTTTCCCAGGTTTACACTTTTATCCTAACCGTGTTTGCGTTACGTCGTTAGTCCTTCGTTAGCCCAAAGTTCAATATTAGTCCAAAAATAATCCAAATGTCCGTATAAGGCTTGGAGTTATCTCAATAGTCAATTCAAGTCCTTTATAAACTGTTTTCGCAGCTTCAGTCCACGTGTTTCACAGTTTGGCAGTTTTAGTCCTTCTAGTTAAAATGCGTTACATTTTTAGTCCAAAAATGTCAAAATGATAAGGAAAAAGTGGGCGACTTCTTATAAGTTATATTTAAGATAAATGAAGCTTATTTTAACAGCTTATTTGGTCAGTAGCTTAATTTTACATTATTGGGCCCTTAACGAGTTACAAAGTTAAGCCCATTAATGGTTTCTAATTGTTTTTCAAAAGGGTTTATACGCTTTACTTGGACTGTTTTAAAAGATCGAAACTTGATTATTTTAGCATGATGTTTAAACGAAAAGTGTAGCCGTAGTAGGGTCTTTTGGGTCGTATAAAGTTAGGGCATGTTTAGTTAATTAAATCATAAGATATTAAATCGGTGTTAAGGCTAGTTGGATTGGTTTTGTTATAACAAAATACTTAGAAACTTCTAAGTGATTTCGACCTATGTTCTTACGTGTGATGCAAAGTTTTTATACGTTTGAGCCATGCATGCAATGAATGTTAGACGTGAAAATGGTGTATGTTGTGATTCTAAACCGTCCACAGTGGAGGTTTGACATTTGCTTGTGGGTTTCACACGTACCAACAACATGTAAAAGGAATTATCTCGTTCGAGTAAAAGATAATGCATGCATTGTCGTGAGCTATTGCGTGTAAGTAAAATGTGGATGGTCACTAAATCTTCCTTAGTGGAGTTGAACTCATTATTAAGGAGAAGATACGTTCGAGCATGTGTAGGCATGAGATAACAACTTAGCGTGCATGTGTTCTATCGTGCATTAGAATGGTTTTTAACTTGTCCTCATTGAGAGTTTTAAACAAATGGGTTTCATGCACTCTACTCGAATGAAGAACATATACGATTTTTACAAAATAAATGATATGTTCGAATACAAAAGTTTTATGATGCATGCTATGTTTTGTGTGCGTGTGACATGAAACAAAGAAGATTAATGAGTACTTACTACACCTTTTTAAAGGTGGTGGAGAAAGCAGTGATGATCGAACGAAACACAAGAAGGAGGCAGTGGGCTTGTTGGGTTCGAATACGTTTTTACGTATTACTTCCTTACTCGATTGCTTCCTATGGTGAGACAAAAGTTGCTTCTAAGTTGTTAACGTTTTTTAGTGAGGGTGAGATAAGTGAGAAATGAGAATGAAATGTGTATGAATTTGGCAGTGAAGGTTGCTAGAAACGAGTGGGTTTTATAGAGATAAACTACACAACATTTTGACTAGATTACCCTCAAGTTTAATCATGTCCCTTTACTGTATAGTGGCAGAAGAGATTCGCATGCTTCTGGCTCTAGCAATCATTGGAAGTTAAGGAAGGATTTGTAGAATTTTGTTTCTATCGTTGGTTTATGTATATATTCGATAGATATTTTAGTTGAGTGTCAAATGGGTTAAGCAAGTAATACACGCCTACTGGCTGCCTTGACTGACTTAACAATCATGAGAAGGTATGGAAAGGTTTAAGGAACTTGTCTTTAGTCGTTGGAGTATGTATATGTTTCGATCGGTTTATATTTTTAATTGGGTGTTAGATAGCTTTAGCGTGTGACTTCATATACCTCAGTCCTCAATGTCTCCTTAATATCATGTTGTGCCAATATTATCATTGGGAAGGCCTAGGAAAAAGTCGGGTTCGAATTAGTTGAGTTTTGTGATTTTCGCATATGTCGAGTTGGGTGAATCGGGACAAACGAAAGGTTCTTCAAAACCATATCACTTCTCGACTTGAGTTTCTAAAATTTGGCATACTTATAATATAGTGGGTCGTGTATGAGATTATGTAAAAATATTCGAGGGTTACGTTTAAGATTTGAAAGATATCGAGTCGCTTTTGAAGAGGTGTGGCTGGTCGTATGACATGAACTAACAAAAGAAGGGTTGGGCTGGTTCGTGTAAGAGTGGATGGTGATGGGCTGATGGAGCGTGTAGTGGGCTGAGAATGGGCCAAATTTAGACAGCCATTTGGTTTTGCAAAGCATTTAGTGAAAAGTTTATTAGTAATTAGTGTTAACTAAATGAGATAATTAAGGGTAATTAGGAAAAGTGCATATATCCTTGTGTAGAGATTTGTTATTACCAACTGTTATCATTTGCGAAGTTTTAAATTTAGTGAGAATGGAATCCCGTGAATTTACTTGTGTTTCAAATAAAGGTTGCTATGTAATATATATCTCGAAACATATTGTGGTAACAATAGCGATAAGAGAAAAGTTTAAATTTTCCCATAAAATGGGTTTTATCAGACAGTAAGTTGAGATTATCTTTAATCAGTGAGGTTTATTATGATGGATTTTTGCGGGATCTCACACAAACCCTGCTGTGAATCAGCACCATAGGCCCTGCGTTACGTCTTTCAAAACCCCGTGAAACACTCGCGTGCAAAGCACACCAAAATACGTATATCAACCAAACCTCTCAAATGAGAATCCTCTAACCATCTTCATCTAGGTCTAGGAATGATGGAACATATTCCATAAATCTTATGACTATTTAAATATTTCACTGAAAATATTAAAGCCATCCCTCGTACCCCTCTTATGACTACTTGAATATTTCACTGAAAATATTGTAGTCATCTCGTGCATCTCGTCTCATGACTCTTATAATATTTCACTGAAAATATTGAGTCATTCTTTAAATCCCTCTCATGACTACTTAAATATTTCACTGGAAATATTAAAGTCATCCCTTACGTCTCATCTCATGACTTACTAAATATTTCACTGGAAATATTAAGTCATCCCTCACACCCTTCTTATGACCACTCGAATATTTCATTGGAAATATTGAAGTCATTCTTTGCGTCTCGTCTCATGACTTGCTAAATATTTCACTGGAAATATTAAGTCATTCCTTACGTCTCATCTCATGACTTCTAAATATTTCACTGGAAATATTAAGTCATCCCTCACGTTCCTCGTATGATCACTTGAATATTTCACTGAAAATATTGAGATCATCTCTTCTATTTCGTCTCATGACTTTTAGATATTTCACTGGAAATATCAAGTCATTCCCTCTATCTCGTCCCATGACTTTTAGATATTTCACTGGAAATGTCAAGTCATATCTTGTGTCTTGTCTCATGACTTTTTAAATATTTCACTAGAAATATTAAGTCACCCTTCACGTCGCTCTAATGACTACCTATGTATTTCCTCAGAAATATGAAAGTCATCTCTTCTCGTCTAGTACCGTTCATCGCGTAAAAAGAATTTATTAGGTATAAATTCTCTCCTCGTGTTGAAAAGTCTCACTAAATCAGCGAGATTTATTCGTAAAATCCTCTTAAATTCTAATGACAACTTAAATATTTCATCCAAAATATTTAAAGTATATTTAATTTGCGAAATGTAATTAAATGTCATTTCTTGTTCTCGATTAACGTTCATCGAATCCCGTTGGATTCATTCATAAAAGAATTTATTCGAAATAAATTCCTTAATCTAGGGTCCAGAAAAATCACAACATATGTGAAATTTCTTTGTCAAAAATCTAATTCTGGGTCAAAACTGACCTCAGCAGGTCACGGTACCCTTAAATAGGGGACGGTACCGCCGGACCGTTGTCTGCTGAGACTGTTTATCTTGTTTTAAATTATTACTGTTTCAAAAACACTATCGAAACCCACTCGATGTAGTATTGAACCAGAACCGTCTCCTATCAGAATAGAATATATCTATCTTCTGATTCCTTAGCTTTTTCCCCTTTCACTTCCACATGGTACTGAACACACCATATGTTTGGTTACTTCCGTATCCATTATCCTCTCAACTTATCTACACTTTTCAACCCTAGTTCTACACTACTAATGCTTCCGCATCCCACTCATCTTCTACACACTTCAAGCGAAGAACCACTAGGATAAGTTGAGATAACCCTTCTTCATCAATATAGATAACCCCACTAGAACCTTATCACTAACCTCACAACCTTGAAGATCTTATCTTCTTAACCCTTAGAATATCTCCAAGTGATCACATGCCTCATCATATGAATGTTCTATGAATATTCACAATGATTGAGAAGAGCTACATAACTTCAAAGGTGAAGTTTATTGTATGCTATCCACCACTTGTCATGACGTTACTAAGCTCATCGCTTCCGTCAACGTCTGTTTTTCTCTTCATTTTTTTTACATCTTGTCCGGATGGTCATAGATTAAGGGGGAGCGAAAACACACTCATATAGTCTTTCAACAAACACTCTCAAGAACACACAAATATGGTTCTTATTCCCTAGAAAACTTCCTTTAGCTGCCCAGAACTAGGCTGCACAGGAAAATTCGTGACTCCCAGGTCACGGTACCGTTAAATAGGCCACGGTACCGTTAAATTTAACAGTACCGTGTGGTATTTAATGGTACCGTGCCTATGTTTGATGAATTTTCACTGTTTCCTCTAGATCCCTACATCCCTAACCTCAAACCTGCAAAATTTTGCAAACTCACATACACCCTAAGATTTCCTCACTACACCATAGGACACCACCACCAACTTTAGTTCGAATCCCACAACTCTTGCCTATATAAGGCCTCACCATTGCAAGCTTATCTTGCATCTCATCTTCACACTCTACCCTTATAACTAAACTTCACTCTTGACAGTGATATTTAGTTTCAAAACCTTAACCCTTATAAACCTTTTAGCTACACTTCACTCTTGACAGTGATAGTTAGTCTAAGAACCTTCAACCTATCGATCATCACACTCAAACCTTACAACTATTCCTCACTTCAGATAAGTGATACTTAGTTCAACAATCTTCAATCCTCACAATCACACGAAACCCTTAATGCACCAAATTATCTCTAACACACAACTAGGATCATCCAAACTAGAAATCTAGAACTTCGTTACCTCAACCCCATTAGAGATATCCACCCCCAATCCTGTTAGGATCACATGCACAATTTTTTTTTTTTTTTTTTTTTTGAAATATATCATGCATCTCATTGTCAGTGCAAACGATATATTAATCTAAACCATCCTAACACCAATCATCTTAGGTAGATGATTATGTTGTTCAAAAGGTTTGTTAGAACTTGTCTTCCCAATGACAACTTGGAAGAAGTCATTTTGTGCGTCAGTCAACGAACGAATCTCGTTCTTGTTAGTGTGATTGATTGAACAATTACACCTTAGGTTGTTGGTCGGGTTGTGACACTCAAGTGTCTTTGAATTGTAATATGCATTCATCTTTTTGTGTCGCTCAACTTTCTTGGGCTTTCTTTTTGGTCTTTACCCTTTTGGCACACTTTTAGGTTGTGTCACTCACATAGTTAAACCCTTGCATGTCTTGCTATGTGTATTCTATCCCTATAATGTTGCTCCTATACTGTTATATATTATGTTGCACGAAGCTAACCCTTGATGTAGGAAAAGCCTTTGTAAGAATTTGATCCATGGATCCGCTAGATACTAAGGTAAATAAACAAGAGGATTAAGTCACCATAGGGGAGCATTGAGCTAGGGGGAGCTCAGGAGTATTTGAATACATAGAATGGAGTCGTCTTCACAAGTGGTGATAGAAGACTTCACTGGGATGATGCAAGCTCGCCTTTCTGCGAAGAAAGGATAGTAGTGTAATAAGGGGAAGTAGGGAGTGAATTCAAGGGAGAGCTCGAGGCAACTACCTTTTTGCTTCGACAAAAGGGGGAGAAGGGAGTGTAAACAGGTAACTTTTACATTTTACTGTGTGTTACGGTTTACATATTTGTCATCATCAAAAAGGGGAAGATTGTTAGTGCAAATATTACGATATTTAAACTAAACGGTTTCTTCGGTTTTAATAATGACAAACATGTAACTTGTAATGCATAACGTAAAATGTGCAGGTTACTTGTAAACACAAATCATCAATGCATACTTACATCAACACCTCTCGACGCCTCAAGTATGCTTCAACAAAGTCGTAGATTTCCATCCCGATGTAAATCACTCAAGGTATGGACAAACAAATCTACTACTTGACAAATGATCAAAGGATTATATTTTTCTCTAAACTTCACATTTTTAATGTGACAAAACATTTATTTCAAAAATATATTTTACAAATTATTTTTGAATTAAAAAGAAATGTTTTACTTTGAAAAATAAGTTTAAAAAATCCCAACAGTCATTTTTCCCCCCAAACATCTCCAAACATTCCCAAATAAACCTTCCCCACTAAAAACAAACGAAGGAGCGTCCACGGTACCACTAAAGTACCGACGGTACCACTAAATTTAGTGGTGCCGTGTGACAATTAGTGGTGCCGTCCTTCTGTAATGGCTAGTTTTCTCCTTTCCTATAAATAGTGGACCATTTTACACTTTCAACTTGATTTTTCCAGTCAGTTTTCTCTGGTCTAATCCCTCCTCACTTAGATGACTTTCTTTGATCATTTAGAGAGTCTTAGTTTATTTAAGAGTGATCCTTTCATCCCACCAAGAGATCCTCTTCATTCCTCTTCTAGTGCAAGAGAAGAATACAAGGTATCCAAGAAGATACAAAGTGTTGTAGTTGTAGGTAGAGCACTTATAACATTTGTTACACACTTGATTGTATCATAGTATACATCAAGTCTATCTTTCTTTTGAGAGTTTGTGAGTGAAGATCATTGTGATCTTATAGAGATATTGAATATCTCTTGTATCTTGTGAGCTAGTGTGTTGATCAAGTTGATCAATGGTAGATAGGGTAGATTGAGTCAAGTAAGGGTTGATCATTGTGATCTTGTCGAGATCTTGGAGATCTCTTGAAGCTTGTGGGCTTGTGTGATTGTTCAAGAAGATCAAGGGTAGATCGGGTAGATCGAGTCAAGTGGGAGTAGATCATTGTGATCTTGTTGAGATCATGGAGATCCCTTGTAGCTTGTGGGTTTGTGTATTGATCAAGTGGATCAAGGGTAGATCGGGTAGATCGAGTCAAGTGAAAGTTGATCATTTTGATCTTGTTAAGATCTTGGAGATCTCTTGTAGCTTGTGGGCTTGTGTATTGATCTAGTGGATCAAGGATAGATTGGGTAGATTGTGGTAGATTGGTGCTAGCTAAGATTAGCACTCGACATCTAGCTTAGTGTCGGAAATTGGATAAGCGACGTTGTACGGTTTTCTCCGCCTAAAGGGAGCTTGTTGATTAGTGAAGTAACTCTCGAGTTGGGTACTCGGGGAGTGGAGTAGGGTGAAGAGGAGCTTCGTGACCGAACCACTATAAATCATTATGTCCGGTTTGTGCCTTCTTTACTTATCTCTTTACTTTCATTATAGTCTTTATCGCTTTATATTTATATTTGCATTGCATTTATGTTTGTGTGCTTTGTTGCTTATATTATGTTGATTATTTTTCTGTCATGGTTAGATGGTGTTTATGTTGTAGTTTACTTTATACCATCTCTAGATGGTATATGACCATTGTTGATACTTTTCATATTACGTCACATTTGATCGGGTGTTTGATATAAAAGTTTTTTAAGTTTTTAATGGAAACGTATTCACCCCCCCCCTCTTCGGTTTCCACAAGTTGGCTTTTGTAGATGAGGGTGTTTGATACTTACCCCATATATCACAGTGAATAAGATCGAAACAGGCTTTTGTTTTGGTCACACTAGTGGGGAAAGGCAATTTAGTAAATTTAGACTTCATGCAAGAATCAGAAACATTGTTACTGTCTTTAAAAGAAAAATCACTAAGAGAATTTATTTGAGAAAACTTGTCGTCACCCACATGTCCAAGCCGTTTATGCCACAAATCACTAGTCACTGTCATACACTATGTCCACAGGAACTTCATTTATGAAATCAGCTAGAACTTGCCCCTTGATAGCATTCTGGGGTTCATACACTATGTCATACGTTCCCAACTCAATCGAGTATTTTGCCAACTTTCCTGAGGATTTCTCCTTACTCAGGATCTGCTTGATTGGCTGGTCGCTGATGACCTTGATTGGGTGAGCCTCGAAATACCTCCTTAGTCTTCTTGATGTGTGAAGCAATGACAAAGCCATCTTCTTTAACGGAGCATAGTTATACTCTGGCTCATGTAAAGTCCTGCTAACATAGTGCACTAGGAGTTTTTTTCTCTTCCGTTCAACCAGTAAGACTGCACTGACCGCCTCTTTTGCAGCGGCCAAATAAACACATAGTGTTTCTTTTGGCATGGGGGAAGCTAGGGAGGGGAGGTTGACGATAACCTTTTTGAGCTCTTGGAAAGCTCTCTCTGCCTCTTCCGTCCATCGATACTCATCCTTGTTCACCTTTGTGATATTCTTCAAAGTTTCAAAAAAAGGCAGGGACTTCTCGGCCGACCTGGCTAGGAATCGATTCAGGGCGGCAAGTTTTCCCGACAAACTTTACATCTCCCTCAATGTCCGGGGAGACTGCATGTCTGCGACAGCTTTTGTCTTTGCTGGGTTTGCTCGTATGCCCTCAGATGTTACCATATATCCCAAGAATTTTCCTTCCTCGACACCGAATGAGCACTTCTTGGGGTTGAGCTTCATGTTTATTTTCCTGAGGTTGTCAAAGGTTTCTGCCACATCGGCCAACAATGCTTTTTCTGTTGAACTTTTTATCACCATGTCATCGACGTAAGCTTCTAGGTTCCGCCCAATCTGGGACTGGAAGGCTGAATCTACCAGTCGTTGGTATGTTGCCCCAGCATTCTTTAAGCCGAACGGCATCTTGGTATAACAGTAGGTTCCTTGGTCTGTATAAAAAGCCGTTTTTTCTTTGTCTTTTTCAGCCATTTGCACTTGGTGATACCCTTTGTAGGCATCCAAGAAACATTTATACCTGGAGCCTACTATCGACTCAATCTTCAAATCAATCTCTGGGAGAGGGTAGTAATCTTTTGGGCATGCGGAGTTAATGTTTTTAAAATCAATACACATCCTCCAGCTTCCGTCCCCCTTTTTCACTAGTACCAGGTTTGATATCCAAGTCGGGTACCTGACCGGCCTTACTATGCCTGCCTTTAACCATTCGGCTACTTCCTTTGTCACTACTTGACTTTTCTCTACAGAAAGAGTTCTTCTTTTCTGACTAACGGGGGTAACCGATGGGTTGGCATTTAATGTGTGTTCTATGATTCGTCGAGGGACACCCGTCATGTCGGATGGTTCCCATGCAAAGACATCTAAGCTCCTCTTGAGGAGGGTCTTTAAGCTTGCTGAGCCGGCTGGGGACAAATTCTGTCCTATAGTTACGAGCTGGTCTGGGTGGGCTGGATTTACAAGGACCTCTTCAGTCAAACCAACTTCTTTCCGTTCCTCCTTTTCCTAGTCTTCTGCACTCGTATACTAAAACTGTTTGCGTGACCAACATGGCTATTCCCCTGGGAGTGGGAAATTTCATCATTGTATGGATGGTTGAAGGGATTGCCCGCAGCTTCTTCAATCCTGTCCGTCCTAGTATTATGTTGTAGGGAGATGACGCAGAGACCACGATGAATTTCATGGTTGTCCGACTGCACAAACCATCATTTCCAAAGCACACATCAAGCTCTATCTTCCCTAGCGGCTTTACCTGTTCCCTTGAGAAGCCCGACAAAGTTGTTTGTGTTTCTACCATTCTGGCCTTGATAGATGGGTGTAGGTTGTCGAAGCAGTGTTTGTACATGATTTCGACTGAGGCACCTTCGTCCACATGGATCCTCTTCACCAGATATCCAGCGAATTTTGCTTCCACCACTATGGCCTCTTCGGACAGGTCCTCTGTTGCTACTAGAGGAAAAGTTATGGGTACATTCATCCAACTTTCGCTGCTAGTCATCGTCTTTCTCTTACGATCTTCTCCTTGACAGCTGACCATGTTGATTACCTTTCCTTTTTACGGGCCGTCGTTTCTGTGCTGAGCCTTTCCCCTTTGCCTCACATCCTTGATCAAGTGGTTTAACTTGCCGGACTCCAAGGCTAGTTCCAATTGCTTCTTTAACTTATAGCAATCGTTGGTGTAATGCCCCTTTTCACCGTGATAGTCGCATAGAGCTGGCATAACAGGTCCGACACGACACGACACGAACACGATAAGACACGAACCTGTTAAGGCCAAACACGAACACGACACGAAATTTAACAGGTTACACGATAAGAAACCTGGTAAGAGACCTGTTAACAAAAATCATAAATTTAAACCAGCGAACCTGTTAAGGAACCTACTAAGAAATCTGCTAAGGAACATGTTAAAGACACGAAACCTGTTAAGACACGATAAGAAACCTGATAAGAGACCGGTTAACAGGTCTTAACAGGTCTTATCGTGTCTTAACAGGTTCCTTAACAGGTTTCTTAGTAGGTTTCATTTAGTACATATGTATATTCGTGTCTTATCGTGTCTTAACAGGTCCGGACCTGTTAAGACAAGAATTTCATTCGTGTCTTAACAGATCCGCACCTGTTAAGACACGAAACCTGTTAAGGCCAAACACAAAACCTGTTAAGACCAGGTCGTGTCGTGTCGTGTTAACAGGTCCATGTCAGAAATTGCCAGCTCTATAGTCGCAGTATCGGTCCAAGTTTTCCTTCCGCGGCATGCCGGGCAGCGGAGGAGGTTGAGGTAGCCGTAGGTGATGCTCAGTTTCCAGTATTTCTTTCGGAGTGCTCCTTAGTGATTCTAATGTTGGTCTATTTTGATCGTCTCTAAATTCGTACCTGCCGTTCCGGCGTGGTTCATATCTTGGAGCCACATATGGGGCGGGATGTTCCTTTGTTCTGTTTGGAGGTCTCTGCCCTACCCTCCTGCTATCATCAAAGTTTCTGTGATACCTGTCATGTTTCATAGGCTGTGATCCTCCCACATCCTTGCGGGCATATTCTCCTTTCGGTAGTTCAGTGCTCCGGAAGGCTTCCTCCGAAAGAATGAAGTCATCAAACCTTTGCAGCATCTCGTCGACAGTCTTAGGAACACTGTTCGAGAACTTCTTTGCCAACTCCGGGCAATGGTGACCGTTCATGAAAGAGGAGATCCGCATTATCTCCAGGACATCTGGGAAGTAGTTTGCCTCACTCACCCACCGTTCTTTGAAATCTGGAAGGCTCTCATTGGCCCTCCTATGAATTTTGTTAATCTCCGTTGGGTCCTTAGCACACGCCCTTAGTATGCTAAACCTGTTGAGGAATTTCCTCTGAAGTTCGTCCCAGCTGTTGATGCTTCCGGTCGGTAGCTTATCAAACCATCCTCTGGCCTTCCCGTCCAAGGTCTGCTGGAACATGCGGCACCACACGGGCATTGGCCATTCTTCGTGGTTTCCCGCCCCCGTAAAGCGGTTGATATGGTCATCTGGGTCGGTTGTACCATCATACAGTTTGAGGTTCGATAGCATTTTATGCTTGGGAGCCGAGAACTCTATGATCCTTTTTGTGAACGGATACTTTATCACTTCTTTGAACGGCTTGCTCAAGTCGTCCTCCACCATCGCTTTCCCCTTATCGTTTTGCCTTCCTTCGACTTCCTCCTCTTCCGTGTCAGTTACTTCATCTTCAAAGTTTAACAACATTGGTTTTATCAAATCACGGTTGCCTTGTTGCTTCAACAATTCTTTGAGAGCTGATATGTGACATTCCATGATGGCTCGAGTGTTCTGGGGATTGGAACCTCCCTCTCCTGAACCTTCGGCCATCCCTGAGCGGCCGACGGGTGTGTTTAGGCTGGGACCAGTCATTCTAAGCTTTTGGTAGATTGAATTTTGGTCCCACGGATGGCGCCAGTTTGTTGAGGTAGAATCTTGCACCAGGTCTCTTTGGCCCAAATCTTGAGCTATGCGAACCTGAAACAAAGGTAGCACACGTTAGCCTCACCTTGTGTTTTATCCCAAGACCAAGCTCCGGTGTGAGGATAAGTTTTCTGTCCGGATGAATGGTTAGTGAGGGTAATAAATGATAGAGAGTATTCCATGGCCTGTGCATTGAATGAGGTCGAGTATTTATAGTACCACAACCACTATACCTGACAACCATGGGGAAGCGAGGAGCCGATCTACGCCTAGACCAGTTCTATAGGCTACTGCACAGGTATGGGGGACCGTGTCCCGTGGAAACCGGGACAACGGCGCATGCTTGGTTTATGCTAATAACCATCTGTCCGCGCTCATTACCTAGGTGATGAGACGTCTTGGTCTTTCCCGAGGTACTTTATTATTATTATATACATGTGTATGGTCGGCGCCGGATGGTGTGAATGTACCTTGTTCAGAAGGTACCGTCTGGAGTGAATCGTCCGGACACATACACGAACAATAAGGTTGAAACGAACTCACTCTTAATCTTTCTCTCTCTATATATGTACACATATAAGCAGTGTATGAGTGTGGTGAGAGTGTGTGAGTGTGTGTTTTTAATGGTGATGATAATGAAGATGGCAATGATGATTGTTTTCTGTAAATTGTTTTCTGAAAGGATTGTTTTAATCCGAGCATCTTAATAATCAGACAGTGGGTGATATTCGACCCGTATCTTGGCGGGGCAATCCGGAGATGGTATTTGAATAAATGCAACCGGTATTTGTAGCCATGGCGGTGTTCGATCCCCTTTTGTCTGGCTTCTAACTTGCAGATCTGAGCCTTCTTAATCTTCATTATAATCATCAAAATTTGTCTATATAATGTATGGATTTTAAATTGCAAACGAGATGGGCTACGGGCCGCCGCGTTGCGGCGGGGCGTTGTTTCATGGCGTTGATTATTGCACGGTATTTCTTTTATGAAAGTGGGTCCAACAGTTGTAATTCCTTTTTACACTTTAGCTTAAGGAGCAACTGGGCAAACAGTTTAAAAAAGAAGTCTATTCTTTGCATACAGCTGAATAAAATGATTTGCATATTGTTTGTTTGCAATTGAATAGGCTTAATGGTTTACAAAGAATAATCGGTAACTTAAAAAGACCCTACACACCTGGTTGCACGCAAGTTATTCTCTCGTCACCTTTCACAAACTCTGTCAAGCCCTCCTACCGAATTAGATGCCTTGACAGTCTTCTTTGGTGCAGCAGATGCAACCTGCATAAGTATATACTTCAGTAAGCTTGACCATATAATAGAGAAACAATCATTATTTTAAAAGCAAATGACAAAAACATACCTCAAAAGGACTTTTTTTTTTCACTCAGCCTCTACTACCAACAAATTTGTGTAATGCACCAACAAATTTGTGTAATGCACCCATGAGCTTAACGTTAGCATTTCTAGTAGCAGCAACACTTGATTGTAAAGCAGTATCTTTACGCGTACACATATTGGCATAAGCAGAAATAGTAAAAGTATCTACGGCTGAAATCTCTGGGACTAAAGTTATAGAAGTACTTATCACAACAGTCTAAAGGTCAAAATTATGAGCATTATCCGTAGACGCAAAGACATCGTCCTTATTTATATTGCCTAAGACCTCATGACGTAAGATACAACTGATACTGTTCCAGCAATTGGTGTGCGGATATATGTTTTCTCTTCTTGATTAGTTCTCCGCTTCTCGCGCCTCATTTAGCATTTGTTCATTGGATTATATATCTGCTCAACCAAAAGCAATGCGACTCTTGTGCAATAGTTAAATCAAAATGGCACCTACAAATATAGAGAGATCACCTGAAGAAACTTTCATATAATTATAGTGAAAAATTAGTACGATGTAGCATCAAATTTCATTTTTAGCCTACTAATATTGTATACAAACGTAACGAATTTTAGTTTTGAACCCACTGGACAAAAATTCTGGCTCTGCCGAGCATATGCAAATTCAACCACTACATATCTCACAAACAAAACGAAAATGCAATTGCAAATACCCCTTTTACTCTTTAAGTACCCAAATTTACAGTTTTGAATAAGCAGTAGATATCAGTATATCACATAGTAAGTTCAAAACACAATGCCAAACACACCACTATGAATGACCCAACTCCACTGATGAATATATAGTAGATACTCACATAAACAGCTTCTAAACAGAATGTTGAATACCCTTAAACACCCAAAACTCTGATTCAAAATAGGTGGCAGGACACAAACCTCGGTTCGCCGAACTTTAGGGACTTTTCCAAATTCTCCACTGCGAACAGACGTCAATAACCTTGTATGTTGAGCACTTATGTAGCATGAGAAATTCAACCTTAAAAGTGATAAACTGATGAAGAATTACCAAGTCAGGGTCAAAACCAAGTCCATCAACAGAAAAACCAATTGGTTTTAGATTCTCCATATAATAGTCATAAGCACGTCCTTCCCATGCAAAAGTTTATAAAACTAAAGTTACTTGTAAAAATGGAAGAGTAGAACAGCATATGAAACTAAATGAAGAGTATATTTAAGGCGTGTGACTTATTTCATTTGACTTTTTGAACATTAAAGCTGTTTATATATGGTCTCAATACGAAGTACCGTTTAGCATTTACCATGACATTATAGTGCATTAAAGTGTAATCCATGTCATATCCAATTGCACTGACTGACCGAATATTCAATGTGCGGGTACAAAATATGCCACGTGATGAATGAATGGAAGAAGATGGATCCTGCACAGATATGGTACACTTCAGGAAACAGAAAAGAATAACATGTCAAAGAAATGAGAATTTGGTATATTGAAGGAAGGATTAGCATCCTACAAAGCTTTATTTAGAGAACCTAAAATTATAAACAAAGAGAGGGTAACTAAGCGATCACGTTTAGCATAAGAAAAACCCGATTATTTCAAACAAATATAATGGTCTCATACACAAAAATAAATAGTAAGCGGCAACATTTGCAGTTACTTTTATACCAAAAATTGTTCGAAAGTTTAGTGACGTTAATGTGTTTCAAATGTTATAGGTAAGCGACAACATTTGCGGTTACTTTTATACCCCCTTGCCTGCACTTACTTTTATCAAATGTTAATGTGTTTCAAGATGTTTACACAAAGCACATCAAATTATTACCTGTCCGTTTTCTGGTTTTAATCCCTGCAATTATATCCTTCGCCAGGTCTCCTCGATTACCAATCACCCACCCACTGCAAAACGAAGAAAACATTAAGCTTCGCTTTGGATGGACTAATGAGAATACAAAAATGCAGCGCCAATTAAAAAATTTCAGAGCATTTTCGCACAAATGGCTACATTTTCAAACAAAGACCAAAACCAAAAATCTTAATCCTGTATATTACTCATCATGTACACTCACCTTTTCCCTTTTATGGATACCTTTTTACAGGTTGGGTATTTACTTTAACCTGCATATATAAGAAGCAAATAATGATACTTATTAGACCTGAAACAATAATTTTTTTCTAGAAATTCCATGTAACCAAAAATATATCCAAGTATAGAAGAGATACTCACAGCTAGGCTTTTCAACTCCAAGCTAAGATTTTTCTTCATACTCTTTTGACACCACAGTACCAAGCTAGTATTCATGTTGCTTAAAACTTTCTTCTTTGATATGTGAATTATCCTAAAAAAAAGTTTAGATCAGGCAGTAGTAGTAAATCCTCAAAAAACACAAAACTACAACACTAAGAGGGTGTTCAGGATTGCTTATTCCAACTGCCTTTTCTATCCAAAACAGCTTATAACACTCCCAAATAATCAAATACAAACCAAAAACCATAAAGTTCACAGCTTTTTCATAAAATAATTAAAGAAAGCTTAATTAAACCACTAAATTTAACAACAACAATCACATAAACCAAAATTAAGACATACCCATATCAAAATACATAAAAATCAAAACTTTACATAAAAACTAATAACATAATCAATAAAAAAAATATAAAAACAATTTTACATAAACCCCAATAATTAAATCAACTATCACATAGAATTTAAGATTAATTTACCTCCATGGGAACAGCAAAATATGATCAACAATCCTAAGAAGTTGGTTTCTTTTTTAATAATAATTAAAAAGATTGAATTACCTACCAAAACCCTAGGAAAGAGTAAAGGTAGTCTAATTTACACTTCTGGATCTGTGGTTTATGTTAAAAGATGAGGAAGAGACCGGTTATAACATGAATTTGGAAAGAAAAAGGTTGTGAGAAGATGGAAGTCTGCGGATATTGTGAGGGTTGTCAATAAGTGAAGATGATGGTATATGTGTATGTGCCAGAGAAATCTAGAACCCTCTCGCTTTAATGCCTCACCGTAATGGATCGGGCCTTATCACCTTTAGCAGGCCAGAAAAAATTGCGGGAAGCCCAGCATCAAAACGGCACCGTATTAAATGGTGTATTATATATATAGTAATTTGCTTAATTACTTGTTTTGACCTACAAAAACATTTTTACAACTGCACATCTTTGAATAAACTTTTCTTTTAGAGTAGTCTTTGTGTAATCTTGGGTTCTTAAAAAACATGGTTAGTATACAATGTACTTAGCATTTGATTTTCAGAAATTCCGATAATAGACATTTTGTTATGTAAAGTAAAAGCCGTTCACGTTTGTGCTACATTGATATTTTCTGGAAAATCACCTTTCACACAACAATGTATCCTTGTGAAGAAAATCACCTTTCACACACAAATTCAGCAACATATACATTGTTTAAGAATCACATTCTTTAAATTCATGTATAACGAATGTAACCTCTGTAAATGGATAATATATCGTTTTACAAACATATGTTATTTTCTTATCATCTCATTGATTCATATATACATTTACACATTGACAAATCCTCCCGAGTAGAGATGCACAAAACGGTTAACCGGTTCGGTTTGACGACCGGTCAAAACCGAACCGGTTTGGGTCAACGAAAAAAAAGGTCGGGTCGGTTAACCGGTTCGGTTACAAACCGGATCCGGGGAGGGAAAAACCCAACCGATCCAAACCAGTTTGGGTACGGTTTGTGACCAGTTTGGACCGGTTAGTTTTTTCTTTTTTCTTTTTTTCTTCGTTTATACAAAGTAAACTGGATAAACTTCAACTTTTATTTACTACAACGGAAATACAACTGAAAGGAAATACATCATGAAAGGAAATACATCAAACATAATACATAAACTTAAAACATAATAAATCGAAAAACTACTCGTAAATGTCTTCATCGGATCCGACGGACCTAGCTTCGTAAGCAGCTTCATCTTGTCTTATTTCTTCATCCGAAAGCAACTCGATTGTACCCTCTTGCACCTCTACCTCGTAGACCTCTTCTTCGATGTCTAAGGGGTTTTCAAGACTTGTTTTGTGTTGCACTCGCTTGATTGCGTCCAAATGATCTTTCAAACACATACACATTTTCAAAGATGCTAGTGTGAGCCTTGTTCTTCTGTTTGATAACACCCTTCCACTTGTTGAAAAAAGCGGATTCAGAAGCTACCGAAGTAGCTTGTACACTTAGTAGATCTCGAGCCATTCGGGATAGAACGGGAAACACTGTTTCCTTTGCTTTCCAAAATGCCAAAACATCAAAGTTTTCATGTTAGTCGGCCGGAATATGTGAGATAAAATCGGTTCCGGCATATCTTGTATATTCATTGTTTGTGAAACGATCACTCTTTGCCCGTTTGTTGGGATTTTCTCTTAACTTTTGTAGCAAGCCTTGTATCGGATTCCCTCTATGCGACGACCTCGATGATGAAGAAGTCGCATTCACAGAAGGAGTTGGGTTACCATATTTTTCAAAATAATATTCCCATAAACCTTCAAAAGAATTGTTAAAAGCCGCTTTTGCATCTTCACCAAAGTTTGCGTTATTCTCGAATAACCCCAAATCAGTTGTAATCGAGTCGATAAGTAACTCTACCCCGCATACATTATAACATGGGTTTAATGCGGCCGCACAAGTAATTACCAGTGGCAAAGTTACTTATCGACTCGATTACCAAATGAGATGTTGGATAATAAACTCCCGATAATTTTTTTGTGGCGTTGAAAAAAACTTCAAGTAATCGGGTTAGTTTTTCAATAGTTTCCCAATGTTCCACTGCAAATGGAACAACCCTACCCTTTTGCGCCAACATGTCATGAAAATATTGTAAAGTCACCTTTTGTTTTATACCACTTAGGAACATAAGATAAGTGGAATTCCATCTTGTATCACAATCTAAATTAGGTGACAACCAATGTTTCCCCGCATCAACACACATCCGAACGTAGTTATTATATCTTTTAGTACCCTTTTTAAAAATATCGTGTAACATTTGTTTAAAACAATCTTTCATTTCACGCATTACGGGATCGGCTAATCCCGCTTGCATAGCCAAGTTAATGATATGTGCAACACGTCGAGAATGATAAAAATCGCCATTTAAAGGTGGCTCGTATTTCAATTTTAGTCTACCCATTGCATTTGTGTTGTTACTAGCATTATCCAACGTAATTGAAAGAATTTTTTGTTGCAAGTGAAATTTGTGAAACACTTTTCTCAACATTTTGAATAAAGCAACTCCCGTGTGAGTAACCGAAAGCTCTTCAAATGATATGACTCGCTTCATCATTTGCCAATTTTCGGGATCAACCTAATGTGCGGTAACACAAAGGTACGAAAATGGCGAACCATGAGGAGCGGACCAAACATCCGTTGTTATGTTAAAACGAGCATCTAAATTAAAAAAAAAAAAAAAAAAAAAAAAAAAAAATTTTAATTCTTGTTTGGCCGTTTTCCACATGTTCATAGCATCGCGTTTTAGAGTCATACGACTTACATGATTCTACATTGGTTGGACATGATTCTGAAACACCTCTGTCGTATCCTGGTCGTCCCAATGGTTGAACGGCAAACCTCGTCGAATCACCAAACCGGCAAATTGTTGACGAACTACTTCATGATCATATACAAAAATACTCCCGTCCCGAGCGATAGACGATTGACCCGCTTCCGGAACCTTTTTGAGTGTCTTGCAATACTTCAGGTTGATATGAGACCTCAACGTCGAGTTGGAACTGGCAGACATTAAACTCAAGCAATGCTTACATTGAGCCTTTTTCTTTCCATCCGACATTAGGACATAGTTGAAGTTAGCCCAAGGATCTTGTACACGGTCGCATGGTAAAATTTTGACAATCGTAGGTTCACTTGTTGAACCAGCTTCGGTGTTGTTGGTGGTGTTTGAACTTGCTATTAGTGAAATATTTTCGGTTTTGATTTTTTAGAGTGTATTTTGCTACTAGAAAAGTTGTAAATAAACCATAACACAACCCCTCAATTTATACTAAACAATAAATGGCAAAATGTTAAATTTAAACCCAAAATTCAAAAATTCGCCCAAAATCCCAACTCTAAAATCTCAAACCGGTTCCAAACCGGCGGTTTGTGGAAAAAACGGACCGGTTTGGGTCAAAACCGGTTTTGACTAGTTCGATTTCAGTTACTAATCGTCGGGTTCGTACGCGGTTTTTTTTTTCATCACTACTCCCGAGTCTTGCTTTGTCTACTGAGCGTTTAAGGTGTGTCTAAAATTAATCTCAAGATGACACATGTACTTAACTGTTGCACATGTCGGTCAACTCTATTTTACATCAACCATTACCAGCTCCTCAAACGTGAGACAAGTCTAGGACAAGTGGATGTCTTTAGTTCTCGTGGCAAGTACCACCGTTATTTTTTTCTTATTAAATGGTTCATCAACTGTTCAGCATACCCACAACTTCAAGAACACCATGAGTTTGATACCAACCCTTTCATACTTGTTCATCCAAACATCTATGCAGAATTGTAGCCACATGTGCAGCTCGGTTATGTAGGCTCGGTCAAGAAAAGTTTGGCATCATGAAAGGAACACTAAGAATTTAAAGAAAAGTATGTATGCTTTGTAAGTTTATTCTTTGATTTTTCATGGTTTTTACTAGGAAAGAAAATGGATTACAATGGATTGGAGAGGAGAGGAACTTATGATTCCAAATTCTTTTAGGATACATGATTTTCTACTAATAGAGTCCGCACGCATGTATTCAGGACTAGTATCGTAGGCGTGTGAATAAATTGGGTCAACCTAAGAACAGGGGCGGAACTAGACTAAAAGTTCAGGGGTAGCGGAAAAAAAAAGTTAACCATAATTTTTTTTTAACCGTACATTTAAATAACGAGAATGGCATCTGTCCGCCGCGTTGCGGGTGGGCCTGTTTTTTGGCGGAGACGATTTTGCATAAATAAAGTAGAATATTTAGGCGTTACACGGATATAAGAATTCAGTTTTGTAGGACTAACCTTTTAAACCATCAGGTTGTTGCAATGCCAAAATTTGTATATAAAGTTGACGCAACAGAACTGTCATTTATGTTTTGTATACCTTTTGAAAGCAGCCATTGTACCTTTGGTTGACGGCTTTCGTACCAGGTAACAAATAAGACTCAGATAAATGCATAAACGCAATAGCTGGAAAATTATCATCACAGCCAAGTACAACGCAACATACTGGAACCTAAGTTCCTGTGCATACAAAATGACGAAGAACACCGATGAGAATAAATATATATTAAGGCACGGTCAATACGGTGCCGTTTAGGCACCATAAAAAAACTAACTGTCATTTCACAATTGCCGAATATATTGGGCCAACGCGTGTTGTGGCCAAAAAAGATAGTGTGGGCCAACTGTTTATATCAATACTTTGTGGTTAGCCAAAATGTTGGCGTAACGACAAACCACAACCAATAGTTGAAAAGTGTCTAACAAAATGGTTAGCCAAAGTGTCTAACAATCTGAGCAGTAAGCAACCTAAGTGTCTATTGGTTATGTATTGGTTGAATAAACCTAAGCAGTAAGCAGCCTAACTAGTGTCTAACAATCTGAACATATGAAATTGAACAAAAACATATGAAATTGAACCTAACATTCTAATTCCTAATCTAATCAAAAATCACAATTACATATAAAATTGAACCAAAATTAACCCTAATACTAACAATGAAAATTATGAAATAGACTTGAAAATTGAAATTACCTAAGGCAGCAGTGGCGGAAGCAATGGTGGAGTCGTGGAGAAGTCAAGCTGGACAAGCTGTTTTAGCTTTTAAGGTTTTTTTAAGGCGTTTTTAATTTGGTAGGTGCAAATAATGGTGGAGATTGGACTATTGGAGGAGAACAAGTTGGACAGCAGATGACTTTTAACTTTTTTAAGGGTTTTTAATTTGGTAAAATTTGAGTTTTATAATTTTTATTACATCAAGTTGGACGACAGCTGGTCATCAACAAGTTTTTGTATGTTTTTTTTTTTTTTTTTTTTAAACATTTAGTGGGCTTGGGCCTTCGAGTTTTTTTAAAGAATGATACAGGCTTTGAAAAATTTATTTAGGGGTAGCGAAAATTTGTTTCAGGGGTAGCGAAATCACCAAAAATGTCCAAAAATCGCCAAAAATCGTCAAAAATTTCACTACCGGGTAAAAGTTCAGGGGTAGCGACCGCTACCCCTGGCTTCTACATGGCTCCGCCAGTGCCTAAGAACCTACTTCCTTGATTGAACAACAAGACAGTTCTGGTACTTTCTATTTTTTTTTATTTTTTTATTTTTTTTTTATCCATTTGAACTCTTGAAGACCTCTAAGTTCCTTGTGATAGTACAAGGGCCTATAAGACCCCAAAGATGTTTAGCCTGCATTCACATCCATTGAGTTGGGAAAATCCAAGGGCTATGGTGCTGTTGAAGAAAATCATGTGATCTTCAACAAGGTGACTTATGTGAAACAACTAAAGCATAACATGATCAGTAGCAGTCAAGTCCGTGATGATGGTATTGAAGTGAATTTCAGGAAAACAAAGGAATTATATATAGTCCTGATTCCGTGACTAAAGTTAACATGGAGAATTCCAGTAAATTTCGCAAGAAAGTAAGCAATAATGACTGCCATTTGAAAATCAGAAAACAAATTTGAAGTTCAAGTATACTGCAGTGAGAGATGATCGACATATCACATACCCTCGTTGAGAGAGTCACAAGTACTGAAACCAATATAATCATAGACATGTTATACCAAATCTATAATTACCTCGACAAGTCATGCCTGCCTTACACGAAAATTACCTGAAACGAGTCAATGGTCTAGCTATATGATATACCAGGCCCGTATAGATTCACCTAGAAAGAATGGTCAAGTCCAAGGAAGATGTCAAAGTTAAGTTTGTGACAGTTATATAAAGAATGTGTTCAACCATACACTCTGGATATCAATTGTGGCAATCAAAATTGCTTGCCGATTACCACATTTATCTAGTCAAGCAACTCGTGAAATTCCAAATGAAGTTAGTTAGAGTTTGAGAACAGATGTTAATACAATTATTAGTTTTTGAATTTTTGTACAACACAATTATGCATGTTACAATGACAGCAAAAACTGGTTCAGATAAGGATTTCCTATTTTTCACTTTTTGATGCTGCTGCATTGGAGCTTAATATCATAATATAAAAGATTACTTAAGTAGTGTTCTTTTGAGGGGACAAAAAGCTCAACCCAGCCAAAAGGAGAGAGCAAATTTCAAATATACTACGTGAAAGCTAAGTTGGGCCTCAAAACCCGTTTTTGTGTGGCCAATACTAAGTAGTTTCAAGTCAAACGACGTAGTTTGCTTCGCTATTGTATAAAAGGGTAATTAAAAAGCTCAACAACGTTGTTAAACAATACTTCAGTTTGAAGTAAGTTACAGTCAGTGGCGGAGCTAGAAAAAATTTCGTGGGAGGGCCGAAACAAAAAAATTTCCGAAAAAACATTAGATGGGAGGGCCGAGATGAAAAAAAAATAAATTTAACACATGAAATTGTAAAAAAATACACTAACGGGATTAGGCCTAGGGGGCCGGGACTCTTCCCGGTCCTCATGTAGCTCCGCCTTTGGTTATAGTTATGATGTTGTATTTTTTTGATAACATGAATCTCAAGAATAAACACTATGTGGACTCTTTCCACCCAGCCCATCTTCTAACTTTATATAGTTTGTAAATTTAGTCCAATAGTTCCGGTCCATTTAATGTAAATAAGCACAAAATTTAAGGCCCCAAAAACCATAAATATCACACACCCAAAAAGTAGTCAAACAAACACAATGGGGAATCTCAAAAAAGATGCTCGAAAAACCGGTTGAGACTCCGGTGAGAGAGACGTGGATGTTTTTAGAGGGTAGTTACCCCTTTCTTGCCAAAACCCTATCCGACCCGGATCCGGTTGAGTCAATGATACAATCATCCCCATTATTCCAAAATCAACAACCCTTGAATCATGAAACAATAACAACCATAAGTATAAACATAAACCATTTCACTGAAAATGGTGTTTGGGATTGCTTCTGTTATTATTATTATTATATAGAGGCGATGATGAATTTGTAATCTGAAATGTGTTTTTTCGAGCATTGGTTATTGGCTTAAGGTGAATTCGGGCCGTATCTTGGCGGGGCAACCCGGATGGTATTTTTACTATGCAACCGATGTTTGCAGCCATGGCGGTTTTGGATCTCCTTTTGCTGGTATTGAGATACAGATCTGAGCCTTGTTTGTCAAAAAACACTTATCTAGTGATTTTGTCTTTTGACTTTTTGGTAAATGTTAGTATTTGACTTTTACCAACAAGGGTTGCAAATTGGCTAAATTTTGAGCTTACTTTTTACTTCAGTTTTTGTTTTGTACTGTACTATATTTCTAAAACAGCTTAGAGCCTTAGGGCACTCCCAACGTATCACGCACCTAGTGCGTTAAACATCCAAAAGGGTGCGTTAAAGTGGAGTAAAGCGTTGAATGTGTGCTGTGTTAACGCAGCTTTAAGGGTGAGCGTTAACCCCTTAACGCTGCGTTAGGGGTAGTTTACGTTAAAAAAAAAAAAAATCACTTTCGCCCCTAAACTAGCCGTTGAATTCAAAAAAAAAGAAAAAAAAAAAAAATCATTTTTGCCTCTTGCGTTTTATAGCCGTTGAATCTAAACGGCTCTTAAAAAAAAAAAAAAAAAAAAAAAAAAAAAAAAAAAAAAAAAAAAACCCACTTTCACTCCCCTATAAATACCCAACTAACACCACATTTTTTTCACACTTCCACAAATCAATCTAATACATCATATACTTCCACACAAAAAAAAACTTGTTCCATTCACAATGGATCCGAATCAAAGTCACGAAGAATTTAGCAACTGGTCAGATGTTGATGACGAAACTGACATTCGGTTTATGACAGCCGTGTACGAATATCAGGTGCAGATGGAACAAGCAGCAGCTCGACCTCCGATAGCACGTGGTCATATCTTTCGTGAACGTGAGCTTGCTAATCAACGTTTGCGTGCCGACTATTTCGATCACAATTGTAAGTATCTGCATCGGTATTTTCAAAGAAGATTTTGTATGAGCCGGAAGCTATTTCTACAAATAGTCGAAGGTATTCAATCTTATACATCCGATTTTCTTCTGGATCATTTTAAGTTTTTTGCTCAATCACTCGATGCTACAGGTCGAATGAGTATAAGTGCTCTTTTGAAGTGTACATCTGCCATACGCCAATTGGCGTACGGCACGTCACCCGATGCGTTTGATGAGTATTTGCAAATGGGTGCGAGTACTTCATTTGATTGTCTTGATAATTTTACCAAGTGTGTAATTGATTTGTTTATGCCGGAATATTTAAGAAAACCAACATAGACCGACATTCAAAGTATTTATGAAAGACATGAGGCGCACCATGGTTTTCCGGGAATGCTTGGTAGCATTGATTGCATGCATTGGGAGTGGAAAAATTGTCTGGTTGCTTGGCAAGGGCAATTTGGTAGGGGTGATAAAAAAAATACCCAATTATAATGCTTGAAGCAGTTGCTTCGCAAGATTTATGGATTTGACATGCATTTTTTGGGATGACGGGGGCGAATAACGATATTAATGTTTTGGATAACTCTCCGTTATTCGACGACATTCTTAATGACGTCGCCCCTGCAGCACCTTATATGGTAAATGGAACGAGGTATGAAAAGGGGTATTAATTAGCTGACGGAATTTACCCACAGTGGGTTACGTGCGTCAAATCCTTCTTGGCAACAACTGACGAGAAACATGGTTACTTTAAAAGGAAACAAGAAAGTGCACGAAAGGATGTCGAACGTGCTTTTGGTGTGCTTCAAGGACGTTGGGGTATACTACAACAACCGGCACGTCAAATGGAACTTGTGAAGATACGTAGAATCATGTATTGTTGCATTATTTTGCATAATATGATTTTGAAAGATCAAAAGTTTGCACTACGTGAGTTTAACGATATGTGGGTGGATCCGTCAGCACGTATGAGGAAAGACAGGTGGGTCGACAGATGCGATGTCAAAAGTTGAAGGGCAAAAGAAATACGCGACAGAGAAACACATACTCAACTCCAACGAGACCTTATGGAGCATATTTAGCAGAACCACCTTCAACATCAACATCAACAACAAGAATATTCCGAAGACGATGAATAATTATTTATTTCTTTATCATTTTTTATTATTTTTTTTAATTTCGTTGTAATTTTTTTTTATTGAGTATGTAATGTAGTATGTTTTTAATGAATGTTAAGTTTTTAATAAATGAAGTATTATTATAAGTTTAGGGGTTGAGTTTGAAAATATTTGATTTTAAGGTGAGTTAAGGTAAGTTATGGTTGGGAGTATTTTTTTTGAGTTAAAGGTGAAAAGGTTAAAGCTGATGTGGCGCTGACGTGACAGTGTGTTAAAGTTTAACCTGTGTTACGGTTAGGAGTGCTCTTAGGTATGGTGTCGAAGGAAAACTCCTCATTTGGGGCCCACGGGGTGAAACATCACTTTAACAAACCTTCCTTTACAACCCCTTATCACAACTAACATCAACTTAATTATTTAGGGCCACCACATCCAACTTTAGTTTTTTTTCACTTTTCACTTTTCAAACAAATTAAATTTATTTCATTCAAAACAAATAATAACTAAAAATAAAAATCTTATTTACTTAAAAAAAAAAAAAAAAAAAAAAAAAAACCCAAACCGGCAAACCGTAAACAAAGAAAAGAAAACCACAATGACCAAAACCGTAAATAAAGAAAACCACAAGGACCAAAACCGTAAATTTGTTTCATCTTCTACCTCTCGACACACACCAAAACACACACCAACGGATAGATTAATAATAATTAAAAAAAAAAAAAAAAAAAAAAAAAAAAAAAAAAAAAAACGTTTATCTATTGCTCAGGTCCCACTTTTGCAGAGATTTGGGTTCGTCGTCTACACGACGAGGTGCAACTTGGCGAGCAATGGCGAAGGCAGGCGGTGTGGTGGCGAAGCTTGGCGAGGAAGCCACGTTGGAACGGCGAAGCTCAACGAGCTCCACACCCATCGCTCTTATAGGATTTATATGAGTAAAAAGAGAATTTGTTTATGGGTAACTTTAGATGTCGGCAAATTGTTTCGAAGTTTATGTTGTGTATCACTGCATTGATGCGATTTTCGGTTCTTACTTTTGTGACTTAAAACAAGATTCTTTGTCAACAAAACTTCAAAGTGAATTTGGTTGTGGAGGGTTGATAGTTATGGTTAAAAAATAAAGTTAAAAAAAAAAAAAAAAAAAAAAAAAAAAAAAAAAAACGTATCATAGTTCTAGACCAATCTCTAACACTCAGTTCTCAAGATTTTTTTTTTAGTGGAAAGTAAATTAAAATGAAGGGAAGAAAAGGAGTGGAGAGGAGGGGAAAAAACCGGTGTTTAGTTTGTGTTCTTAAACCCAAATTAAAACAGAAGAAAGTGAAAGGAAGTCAAAACTTTATCTAAAAAAAACTTCATCTTACAAAACATATTCAATTGTATGTGAATTTAGCTTGTTGGCAACATAGAGCAGATGACTAATATTTGTCGAAGGGTGACTTTGGATCCAATAATTAACCCACCAATCAATGGATGGATGGATCTGAAACAAATCCAATATTTGGGTTATGGTTCAATATCGTGCTTCACTTAAGTGATGGATGGATGGATCTGAAAGTTTATTTGCTTCTCCAATCGATGATGGATCTGAAAGTTTGGGTTTGATGCTTCTCCAATCGATGATGGATCTGGGTTTGATGATTGTGAACAACCTTCAATTTTGGAGTTGATGATATGGTCAAAAAAGAGAAAGTCATAAGCGGTTCACTTCACTTTCTGCCCATAATTGGGATGAAAGACTTTTTGAATAAAATCATTAAAATCTCCACTCACTTTCATCCCACTCTTTTTCTTTTCTCTTTTCAAAAAATCTTGAGAACATCATACTTTTTTTATTTCAATGACTTTCTTTCACTTACTTCCCAAAACTAAACTGAAGAACAGAGTGTAATAGTACAAAATGAACACAGTTTAGAATACAAAAGGTTAATCTCGCAAGACGGAATTGATTTTATTAACAGCAGATTGATACGTGCACTAGAGACCAAGTCAAGATCATCCATGCACCATCTCCATTTAGTTGACATGTTCATGCATTTAGGAGAGAGAAGTGGTTTTTCCACAGTTGCATTAGTTACCCACGTTTACATTTCCAGTCAAGTTTCTTCCTAAATTTTAGCTTAGTGGTTTAGCTTTTATGTTAGTATTTATATTGTAATTCTTGCATGAAGTTGTATATCAGAAAATTGCTCCAAAAGTTCAAGCTTTCTTCGTTATTTATTTTCAAGTTCTGCATTTTTTATAATTCTTGTTTAAGTATAAGAAAACCCCATCAAATTGGTGCTTTCATTATCGATCACTATGCCTCCCCGCCGTGACCCGTCACCTTCACCAAACGATACTTCCGCCCTAACCTCCAAAATCGACCAACTTATCACCTCTTCCAACACCGCCGCCACTGACAACGATAACCGCCTGAAAGCTTTAATCACCGCCGCCACTGACACCGATACCCGCCTGAAAGCTTTAATCACTGCCACCGAAAACCTCTCCGCAAAAATATCGTTGAATTCAGACACCACTACCATGCTCGTCAATAATTTCCAACGTTTAACTTCTAATTCCATCCCGATTCAGTCCACCGCCACCTCCACACTTACAATACCACCTTTAACAATCGGAACTTTCCACCCTGCTAACACCTCATCCACCACCACGTCCACCATACCACCAAACAGTACCCATATTCCCAGCCAAACAACTTCCCCACAAGTCATGCTCCAAGGCCTCACTAATTATTCAACTTCTTCATCCGCTTATACAGGCCCTCCATTACCTCAGTTCAACGATTATAATTTTTATACCAATAACAACCAATTCCAAATGGCCAATCAAATCCCACCCTTCCAAGAACCGTCATTCTTTACTACCCATAACCCGTCAAACTCTCGACAACCGATCAACATCACAGCACCACCGACTCAACCCCGTGCACCAAAAATTACGCTTCCATTATTCGATGGTACCAACCCACTCGATTGGACCTTCCAAGCCGACAATTTTTTTTAACTTTTACCACACCCCGGTTGATAATCGCACCCCATATTCGGTCTTCTATTTTACTGGAGAAGCCCTTTCTTGGTACAAACACCTAGCTACGAATGAGATGCTCGGCACGTGGGAAACATTTAAACGTGAATTGGAGATTCGTTTCGGTCCGTCCTCCTATGAGAACCATGAAGCAACCTTGTTTAAACTAAGGCAAACTTCCACTGTTGCCGCATATCAAACTGAATTCGAACGACTCAGTAATAGGGTTAACGGTCTATCGGCCCAAACCCTCAAAAACTGTTTCATCTCGGGCTTACGAAAAGATATACAAAATGAGATTGCATTACTTAAACCCATGACTCTTCATCAAGTTTATGGGCAGGCAAAATTGCTCGAAGAAAAGCTAGCCCAAAAAGACAAACTTCATGATCAAACCTTTGATCGTCCAAAGCCCATTGCGTGTTCCATTACTACATCACAGCTTCTGCCATCAACCCAACCTTTGTTAGATAATCCTCTCCCTCAAACTCAATCACTACCGATTAAAAAATTAACCCCCGCTGAAATGCAGAAAAGACGCTCTGAGGGACTTTGCTACAATTGCCCGGAAAAGTTTTTTAAGGGTCACAAGTGCAACCCTCCCCAGTTTTTGCTTCTCATTGATAACGAGGATTTACCAGCAATGACACCACAGGACACACCATCTGGAACCGACACCATTGTCAACCCAACAAAAGACCCCCTGTGGGGCATATCAACTGTCGAGTACTACCACAGTGCCGGACCTTGAGGACAAGGTCCATTTTAACGATGGGGGGTATTGATACGTGCACTATAGACCAAGTCAAGATCATCCATGCACCATCTCCATTTAGTTGACATGTTCATGCATTTAGGAGAGAGAAGTGGTTTTTCCACAGTTGCATTAGTTACCCACGTTTACATTTCCAGTCAAGTTTCTTCCTAAATTTTAGCTTAGTGGTTTAGCTTTTATGTTAGTATTTATATTGTAATTCTTGCATGAAGTTGTATATCAGAAAATTGCTCCAAAAGTTCAAGCTTTCTTCGTTATTTATTTTCAAGTTCTGCATTTTTTATAATTCTTGTTTAAGTATAAGAAAACCCCATCAAAGATCAAACAATATTTCTCACCCTTTTATTTTGCACACAAATTTGAATGTGTTACATTGTGGAGTAACTCATTAGTTAAGACTTAGAAGTTAGAAGGTAACGTGTAACAATGTTGTTGCCTCACTGTGATAAGGTGTGTTGGTGCTATCACGTCTTTGGCATTGTTCTCACTGATAAAAGCCGACGTTAACACAACCATGATGTGTTATGTGTGTATTTTGGGTTTGTTTAGTCGCTTTAGTTTTTAGTGTTACAAATACGAATAAGTTATGGTTTGGTGTTATATGGCACTAATGTTACACACCTAAGTGTACTTAGAAATATGGACATGTCACGGGTTCTTCCATGTGTGGTTTGCATTTCAACAAAACGAATTCTTAATCCGGCCTAAATAGATCTTATTACGTCATGCTAAATAGTCTCTATTTCTCGTGAATCAATTTTTTTAGTTTTTAATAGTACATATAGTGTTAAAATATATTTACCTAGGCGAGTACCCGCGCCTAGCGGCAGCGGTTCCTAGCGGCAGACAATTAACGATATGCGATATTGTGGTAAATGTTTCGTATAACGTTCAAAATAGAAGATGTAAAGATCAAAATATAAACTCGAGACTTTAAATTCAAAACTTATTAGTAGTTTATTACATATCAGTGATCATATGAATGCCAAGAGTCGAGACAGATAAAAACTACACAAACTTGGTATCAATTTTAAAACACATTCCGGTTAGGAAGAAGCTCCTTAGATATGGCCAGAATGATCTCCGCTGTAATCAATCTCATTCTCCAAATCAAATTCCTCGTCATCTGGATCTGTCGACCCACCAATTTCCCGCTGTTCGCCAATGGTGGTGGAGCCTTCCCCAGGTACCTTTGCATCTTCTATGATTCGGTTGATCTCATCAACACTTTGCAGTGATAGGTCTCGGTTTGCATTCTCATAGTTTGTTTTCTCGCCTTCAACCAGATCTTTTGGCATGTTCTTTAGAAACCATGGATTTTTCTTGATTTCAGCTATTGTGATCCTCTATAAAGAACAATTCAACAACTTTCAGTTATCAAATTGGATCTAAAACATCAATTTTGTAGCTTTAAATATAATGCCACTCAAAGAGAAAACATGTTTTCTCAAGATGGCTTACCTTGGCGGGATTTGCAACGAAGATATGAGAGAGAAGGTGTCTACAGTCGTCAGAAACACGCTCATAATCCGGAATTGAGTACTGAACACTAACAATTCTCTGCAAGAATCACATGATTTTAGCGTACAAAGATCACAAGTTCTAGAGAATAATAATGTTAACCTTGGAGGTCATATTCCATGCTTCTAATCTAGTTCAATCATTTGAGTTTTTAGCTAAAATAGAAAAAGAAATTGTTTTTTGATTAGTTAACTAAATTTATTTCAGTTTCAAAATCTTAAAGTTTTATATTTGACCCAAATGTCAAAGAGGTCTCACCCCAATCGTTTTACGGAAATTCCTAGGATCTTCAGGGTCCTCAAAAGGGTAAGCTCCAACCAACATAACATATAGAGTCACCCTGCAGGACCAAACATCTGCAATCTAACACAAGCAAGATTTCCAATATTATTAGTATTGAAAAAGGTAAAACTTTAATTAAACAACAATAAATATAACAAGTCAAAAAATACTACCTTTCCATTATATTCTTTCCGAGATAGAACCTCAGGAGCAATATAAGCTGGTGTTCCAACAGTAGATTTTGGTTGCGAGTGCAATAAACCAGACTGCCCAAAACACAAACCAAAATAAAGACTCGGAAAATTGGGATATACATATAAAATTTCAAACTTTAATTTGAAAGATAAATTTTGAGTATTACTAAACCTTTGAATAACCAAAATCACATATTTTGAGACGTGGGGTTGGACTCCCGTCTAGGAGAGTGTTCTCTAGTTTCAGATCCCTGTGACAAATTTCCTGAAAATAAGGATACAATAATGTAAGAAGCAGAATGTACATTGGGGATTCATTAATCATAATTCGTACATCTATAAAATTTATTCTTCTCACCGATATGAATTAGAAGTCAACCAAAATTATAAATTATTTGCATGCGTTTTCAGTATGTACAAATCATTGCCTAAGTTACGCTGATATATTGGCTAATATTCCATTTTATGTATAGATCCAAAATTATTTCCATATAATATTACATGGGTTTTCTGGACAAATCATTGCCCAAAGTTACATTAAATGACACGAGCGTAAATGTGTAAAGTTTGACAAATAGATAATTTTATATGGAAACTTATACATGGAAACGATTGGTAAAGTTGTCACATGATTAAGTATTCTAAAGGTCTCGCTTCAATTTTTATTTTGAAATAATTCCTATATTTGGACACGATTAGCATAATTTTCAAATAATTCCTATATTTGTACATGATTGGCATAATAACCCGAATAAACCAATTCAGAAGTAACAAGGTCAAAACTGCCACCCTCTGCTTCCATCACATTGAAAAAGCAGAGCATTTTCTTTTTCGGAATATTTCATGTTAAAATGACCTACTTAGACATCAACATAACTACAAAATTATGCTATTGATTTGATTTCACAACATTCCTCTAACACACAGCCAAACACATTTTTAAACTGTTTATTGTCAAACATTGCAATGCTTGTGGTACAGAAAGTATACAAGTTATAGCGTTAGGAAGCAAACCTATAACCGGTGATGATTGTGAACAAATATGATTTGCAACTTTTCATTAATTGAGTGCCTAAATGATCACTACAAATAACTGTAAGCATATTGTGCCATGCTAGCAGGCTAGTAGCATCACAAAAAGTTTATACATTACTCGTGTAAAAAAGAAATCACAAAAAGATGACTTTGAAGAATGTAGTAGCAAAAAGAATCCTTATGAAATCAAGGCAAAAAGATCACATAGAGCAAAAAATAAATAAAAAATGCAATAAAGAAAGAACAATACCAAAAATTTCGAATAATCATCTCCAAACATGACTTTGAAGAATGTAGTAGCAACCGATGATGGATTTTTATTCAGTTTATGCATTATGATGCAATTCTGGATGCACTCTTCACACGCTTCATCCATTGGATCCTTATTCTTCTTGCACTCTACAAAATAATGCCAATAATGCAAAGATAATGAGCAAGAAATTAAATAAGAAATAATAATAATAAGAATATAAAGTTGAAGCCCTTTAAAAGTATCAGCTACCATAAATTTAATTCAACGTTTAGTTCATTAAGAATTTAACATTTCGTTTTACAACTTAATGCAAGGATTTGTTTTCGAGCACCAATTCAGCAAATTTGCTGTACTATAAAACAAATCTACTCATTCTTGACATTATGTTCTTCCCAAAACATCAGATTTTCTACCTAAAGTATCCAAAACCAGTAAACAACTCGATAAATAGGGTACAACAAAGCCAAATCCTCTTCATGAAAATCAACATCAAACCTCATACCATGCATCGTATTCAGTGCAACTATTATCACATGAAACCTCAATGATATCGCAGCACAAGACTAATTTAGAAGCTTTTGAAGGAACATTGAAAAAGCCCATACATGATACATTATGATTGTTTCACTAAATGATAAAAACTACCTATCCTCGACAAACAGCAAAATTATTCCCAAACTGCATAAAAATCAAGTCTTTCATATAAAAAACATCAACATTTATACCCTGCATCATTTAATGAACCACAAAACTAATTTTGACAATTTTAAAGAAACACAAAAGAAAACCATGCTTGTAACCCAATGGTGTGGACATGCAGCAAAGCGCGGACCAAGTTTCAACTTACCGAATCATATAGATAGATCTATTAATTGTTCGAATTCAAAAATATGGATCTATTAAAAATTTCAAAGGGTACCTCAAAAAAACTCAAAAATCGTCCATCGTAGTGGGCTGGTGATATTCGGCTCCAGCGATAGCAACGAATTCCGGCGGCGGCATCAACAATATCTGGGAGCTGCGGCGGCAACGACGACTTTTTTCGGCGAGATAGCAGTGGCTACAGCGACGGTAAGCGGCGGCTGAAAATGGCGGCACAAATAAAAAAAAATACCAAAAACGTTAGATCTACAAAAAAAATGTGTAGATCTATAAAAAAAACTATAGATAACGAAAAATATTATAGATATATCAAAATACCTAAAAACTTGATGGTGGAGGGTTTCGGTGGTGCCGTTGGAGTGTCATCCGGTGGTGGTACGTCAAATGATGGTTGTGCGTCGGATGGTGGTGGTGCCGTCGGATGGTGGCGGCGTCCAGTGGTTGGGGGTGGTGTGAGTTATGATGGTTTTTGGTTTAAAGAGAAAAGAAGAGGTTGGGTGGAGTGTGTATTTGTGTGTGTGTGTGTTTTTTTTTTTGGGTTTATATATGCTAGCCATGGTTTCAAGAGTAGAATAGGCAAAGCATATTTTCAATATTTCACAAAGATTGACTTTTTCACATTTTACCTTTGACCATACACCCATTATATGTAATTAATAGTAGATATAGTGTTAAAATATATTTACATCGTAATCAAAATAACGTTAGGATACATGTTAAAAGTAGAGTAATTCAAATAAGACTGGCATAAATCTATAACATAAATGGCCATCAAAATGTTTCGCAACTTCAGTGCCACCAGTTGACCATTTTCTAAAATGCTGTGGCCAAATTATGAAAGTCTGAAAATGGGGTAGAATACTTCGTAAATATAAATGTCGTGCATTGACCAATAGTTTGTACCACCATAAATAAACTGTTACACAACACAATCATACAAAAAATTGGGGATCTGAATAAGAAAAAGATGATCGGAAAAACAAAGGAGGCTCCGGTGAGAGAGATGTGGGTGTTTTTAAAGGGTAGTTGCCCCTCTCTTGCCAAAACATCATCTTTTTAGATCTTGTTGAGCCCATGACTTTGTCCCCAGTTTTTTTTTATAAAATCAAAATCAACAACCCCTCGGTAATAAATAGAAATAAATAATTGACTAAATTACACCGTTCGTCTTTGTGGTTTGCGTTGACCGAACTGTTCGTCCTTGTGGTTATAGTCAAATTGCATGCAGTCAGTTCCTTATTCTATGGGCGGTGATCTTGTATCTCTCACTCAAATCTATAAAAGGGTAAATTCAGGGGCGGAACTAGACTAAAAGTTCAGGGGTAGCGGAAAAAAAAAGTTAACCATAATTTTTTTTTAACCGTACATTTAAATAACGAGAATGGCATCTGTCCGCCGCGTTGCGGGTGGGCCTGTTTTTTGGCGGAGACGATTTTGCATAAATAAAGTAGAATATTTAGGCGTTACACAGATATAAGAATTCAGTTTTGTAGGACTAACCTTTTAAACCATCAGGTTGTTGCAATGCCAAAATTTGTATATAAAGTTGACGCAACAGAACTGTCATTTATGTTTTGTATACCTTTTGAAAGCAGCCATTGTACCTTTGGTTGACGGCTTTCGTACCAGGTAACAAATAAGACTCAGATAAATGCATAAACGCAATAGCTGGAAAATTATCATCACAGCCAAGTACAACGCAACATACTGGAACCTAAGTTCCTGTGCATACAAAATGACGAAGAACACCGATGAGAATAAATATATATTAAGGCACGGTCAATACGGTGCCGTTTAGGCACCATAAAAAAACTAACTGTCATTTCACAATTGCCGAATATATTGGGCCAACGCGTGTTGTGGCCAAAAAAGATAGTGTGGGCCAACTGTTTATATCAATACTTTGTGGTTAGCCAAAATGTTGGCGTAACGACAAACCACAACCAATAGTTGAAAAGTGTCTAACAAAATGGTTAGCCAAAGTGTCTAACAATCTGAGCAGTAAGCAACCTAAGTGTCTATTGGTTATGTATTGGTTGAATAAACCTAAGCAGTAAGCAGCCTAACTAGTGTCTAACAATCTGAACATATGAAATTGAACATATGAAATTGAACAAAAACATATGAAATTGAACCTAACATTCTAATTCCTAATCTAATCAAAAATCACAATTACATATAAAATTGAACCAAAATTAACCCTAATACTAACAATGAAAATTATGAAATAGACTTGAAAATTGAAATTACCTAAGGCAGCAGTGGTGGAAGCAATGGTGGAGTCGTGGAGAAGTCAAGCTGGACAAGCTGTTTTAGCTTTTAAGGTTTTTTTAAGGCGTTTTTAATTTGGTAGGTGCAAATAATGGTGGAGATTGGACTATTGGAGGAGAACAAGTTGGACAGCAGATGACTTTTAACTTTTTTAAGGGTTTTTAATTTGGTAAAATTTGAGTTTTATAATTTTTATTACATCAAGTTGGACGACAGCTGGTCATCAACAAGTTTTTGTATGTTTTTATTTTTTTATTTTTAAACATTTAGTGGGCTTGGGCCTTCGAGTTTTTTTAAAGAATGATACAGGCTTTGAAAAATTTATTTAGGGGTAGCGAAAATTTGTTTCAGGGGTAGCGAAATCACCAAAAATGTCCAAAAATCGCCAAAAATCGTCAAAAATTTCACTACCGGGTAAAAGTTCAGGGGTAGCGACCGCTACCCCTGGCTTCTACATGGCTCCGCCAGTGGGTAAATTACACTGTTGGTCCCTAAGGTTTTGCCAGATTTCATGTTAGTCCCTAACGTTTGTGTGTGTGTGTGGTAGTGGTGGTGGTGGTGTTGATGGTGGTATATATATTGGCGATGAAGATTAATTTCTGTAAGGATTGTTTTAATCCGAGCATCTTAATTATCAGGCAATTGGGTGATATTCGACCCGTATCTTGGCGGGGCAACCCGGATGGTATTTCAACAAATGCAACCGGTGTTTGCAGCCATGGCGGTGTTCGACCCCCTATAGCCTGACTTTTTACTTACAGATCTGAGCCTATATTATCTTCATTTCAGTAATTTAATGTTTTTTGTTTTGTTTTTGGATCACTTTCAGTTTACAAAATAAACTGTTTTATGATTGTGTCCTTTCCTAAAGTTTATTTATGATGATTGAAATAATCAAATTTTAATAGTTACTGCTTTAAACAATTTGTACTGGAAATAAGTTTTTTAGAATTTTTAATGAAACCAACTTTTTTAAGTTATAATATCTGTTTTTTAACACATCAAACAAGTGCAATACCCGTGCGCTGCTCGGGTATTCATTTTGAAAGGAAGAAAAAGTATACTTACCTACTCCTTTAGTTTCTAAGAATGATGCTTGATAACTTTTGTGAATCATATATTTTAACAATTACTCCACAACTATAAGTAACCATAATTGCATTAAAATATAAGTTACTCAAATAACATTTATTCACTAAAAACCGAGTAAACTCTAAAATACATCCATGTAGTTTACCCAATTTCGCACCATACATTCAAAAAATTTTTTTGCAACATATACATCCCTCCGTTAGTAAAAGTCAAACACAATACATCCACGAGGACGAACGGTGCAAAGATTGTATCGTTAAATTGGACACGTGGCAGTTATCACTTTTTAAGCAAGGGTAATTTAGTCCTTTTATCTTTCCCACCTACTATCCTCATTCTTTTAATACAAACACAATTCAGAAACACAAATCAAATAACAAAATTCGAAAACAAGATAAACCCACATTTCAACATTAAAGACACAAATCAAATCAAAATCCCAGTTTCCTTCTTTCTCTTTTAGATACTCGCACACCACAAACAAAGATCTTATCCTTCTTTAATCTATATTCAAAGCACAAACCAAAAACCTTTGTTAAGATCTTATCCTTCTTTAATCTATAGGAGTTGGTTGTGGGATCTATTAGATTTATGAAAATCGTTTAACCCACGATCCAACTGAGATTTGTTTATCTTGTTTTAAATTAGAGGGGTGTAGTTGTTTGGTGATGGGATTTTATGTTATATTTGAAGTTGTTTGAGGCTGTGGGATTAGGATATAAGTGGGTTTGATGTAATTGGTTATGTATGTCGTTGACTGTTTTTTATTGATTATCTTGGTTGTGGTGGCGTTGGATTGATTATCAAGAAGGTTTTTGGAAGTGGCGTTTGTAAGTTTTTGGAAGTGGTTGGGGTGGTGTTGGATTGATTATCAAGCGGTCACACAAGCCCTATTGAATCTGTAGCTTTTGACTCGAAAGAAGTTTTAGTGGCTGAGCTTCTTTTGGCTTGATAAAGCTTTGGGATCTGGAAGAGACAAATAGTTGCTATGACTTATAAAATTGGTGGTATCTGAATCGTGGATGTTAGTTGAATTTTGATCTCAAGTTGTTCATTTTGCTTATGGAATATCTGTTCTGCAGTTGTTCGTGCATTTAATGGACATCGATCATATTGCACTTCCCTTGAGTTTCATCTGTTTGGTGAGTTTTTTGCATCGGGTTCCATGGACACTAATCTAAAGATCTGGGACATCAGAAAGAAAGGATGCATTCACACATATAAAGGACATAGACGAGCAGTTAGTACTATTAGATTCAGTCCTGATGGTTTTGGGGTGAGATAAAGGACAAATGTAAAAGGATATTTTTTTCTGTAATGTTTTTGACTATGATTTGTGATTTGTGATTTGTGTTTTTGATTTGTGTTTGTGATTATGATTTTTGATTTGTGATTTGTGTTTGTGATTTTTGTTTTTGATTTGTGTTTGTGATTATGGTTCAATGTAAAAGAGAAGATCTAAGATAAAAGGACTAAATTACCCTTGCTTAAAAAGAGATAACTGCCACGTGTCCAATTTAACGACACAATCTTTGCACCGTTCGTCCTCGTGGATGTATTGTGTTTGACTTTTACTAACGGAGGGATGTATATGTTGCAAAAAAAAAAAATTGGATGTATGGTGCGAAATTGGGTAAACCACATGGATGTATTTTGGAGTCTACTCCTAAAAACCAATACCATGACGAATTCAACCTATGGTTGAACCAAATAACAGTAAGAAAAATCCTAAACAAAAGTACGTGAGAAAGACATTAGAACATTGTAAAGCAACTAAATATTGATCAACCGAAAATGTCATATTCCTCTTCATCATCTTCGTCAATCAAACGGTAAATTTTATTGTGGCTAAACTCGGAAACTTGGTTTCTTTTCTTCCTCTTAATATTAGACATTGACAAAACATCATCGAAAGTATCATCATCCCCGTTGAAAATGCTCTCATCGTCCGAACTTTCGATTTCAATAACATCGTTCCATTTCCATGTAGCCAAGTTTGTTTCCCTTTTCCTTTTCTTAGAGTCGCGAATCACCTCATCAACCAACGGTTGGGTATCAAGTTACACGTTGTCATCATGCTGTTGTTTAAAGACGGAAAACAACACTACGCCTTCATACAAATAAATATATATCTGAAACAAAACGAAAGTGTAGGAAGGAGTGTTACCTCATGAACATGAAGATCGACATTATCGTTCCGGGCATGCTGTTCATAGGAAAGAAGAAAATGTCACATATTGATAAATAAAATTTTACGTCAGATATTGTAACATAACTTTACCATGATTTTTTCCTTGATAGACATTTTCGCAATGCCGAATTCGTTCTTTGTTGCTACGATAGTTGAGACATTGTTTGATTTGTTCATCTGGATAAATTCAAATAATCAAATGTTAAAGTTAATACATTGAATGAGGAATTTGGTCTATAATGGATGAAAAAGAAAGCATTTGATTCGTACCTCCATTGTGCTTGACTAAAAAGGTCTTTTTTGTTGTTTTGATAGGAATTGTCAATGAATGAAATGAAGCTGATTAGGTCATCTATTTATAAGTCCATTTTAGGCGCCAAAATATTAATTTTCAAATGTTGAAGTTATAAAGATAAGCAATCAAAATATTGATAAGTATTCAGTATGCGTCTAATAAGGAGCTAGGTGCATGGTTTGTTCCTAATATATCTAACTTGCACATGTACGCATGGTTTGTTCCTAGGATATCTAATTTGCACATTTTATATAATACAGATTTTGGCTCAAGTTTGTTAAATATAGATAATCATAGAATTACAATGGTCAAGATTGAAAGTATCTTTGATCCAACGGATTGTATAAATAGATAATTTAAACGGCTCAGATTAAATCTTAGGTAGATCCGACGGTTAATATATAATGCCATGTCAGCATTTTTTCTCTCTGCTCCGTCGGCAATATATATTATAATGCTTAAAATTACCAAATTTTCAAATTTGAAATGATGTACACAACATGTATGAGCTCTGTTTATGTGAATTACTACTAATTGAAGCTTCAACCGAATATTGTATCATTTCGAAATACCTGAATTTAAGCCAATTAACTGACCTTGATTAAGCTACAACTCTTGTAACTGACTTGATATATTGTCAAATTACTTTCTCTGCTACGACCATGACGTAACGGCGTAGCAACCTGCAACCTTTTAAAATAAGTTATTGAAACTTGATGATGTTGTGTTTGACAAAAAATATGGTTTAGCGCTGAATGAATTAACGGCGCTGAATGAATCAAAGATGCTGAGTGAAACATAATTCTGAATAAAAATGATTGTTTGATTAGTATCCTGAATGTACGGTGTATATAAGAAAAATAAGTTATAATTTTTTATTTTTGTTTATAATTTAAAACCAAACGAATTGGTTTTTTTGGTAAACATTTGAAGTTGCGTCATTTTTAAATTAGGAGATGAAATAAAAAATAAATAAATAAATAAATAAATAAAATAGAAGAAATTATTATAATCGCAAATAAGATAATAACTTTAAACATTGATATAAATGAAGGCTAAAGTGAAAGCATAGGCCATAGGCATGTGACCTTTTTTTGAACAGATAGCACTTGGCAGTCACCTAAAATTCATAGGCATGTCACCTAAAATATAAAAAATATGGGTGAGTTTATCCACACCCTCCCATAGAGAGGGTATCCAAGCATTGGATGCATCGCTGGCTTGTACGGTGTGCATCGAGAGTTGTACGGTTTGACCAAACCCTCTCTGATGTGACAACATAGGAATGATATGTATAACACATCCCAAAGGGGTACACTATACAAACCCCCCCCCCCCTATGATGTCACATCATGGGGGGTTTTGTACTATATTCCTTTTGTCCCCTATTTGTTTCATGGATAACACAGTTTTTTGTCAGTTTCTGTTCCGTATTTCTGACAGTTTTAAGCGTTTGACTTATTAAACTTTATATTTTCTGTTCCGCACTTTCAGGTTTATAGTTTTTTTATATAAACAAAATTATAAAAATAAAAAAAAAAATAAAAAATAAAAAGGCAAAAAGTAAGGGGGTGGGAATAATAAATTTGTGGGGGGGGGGGGGATAGCGATCCCATATACAAAATGTGTTGTGTCACATGGGTTGTCAGATGAAGATAAAAGCTTCGAACGATAGAGCATCCCCTCCTTGCGTGGCCCATTATACTATATACTAAAAATGATTTGGGCGCGGGGTCCACAGCAGGGTCATTAGGAAGGTATTAGCAGCCTAATTCATGTTCCTATTGGCCTCTTGGGACAAAAGGCACAAGCCTATTGGCTGAGTAATATAATTGGTCCACTTATCTACAGTACCGATGAATAGTAATCCTATTTGGGGCACTATTTGCACTGTAAGTTACTATACTGCACTGTTCGTCACTGTGCAGCTTTACTTAATTATCCTTATATACTAAAAGGCATTGAAGGTCCACTTCGACTATCTTCTAGAACCCCCACACAGAAACTTCAAGTCTTTTACACATAATCAAAATCCACAACCTTATCTCTCTCTCTCTCTCAAAATTTACCTTCTCAATCATCCTGTTGATCTAACTGTTTAGAACTAATATGGCCAATCGAGGATTTTGGAAGATAGATCTAAAGATTTCTTTCTTTCTTTCTTTATTTTTACATATGTTGCTTTCATTTAGCTTATATACTTAACGTGGTTGTTAGGCTAACGTTGATAATTAACGTGGTGTTTCGGACGGAACTTTTATTTTCGAAATACGCAATGTTTATTGAGGGCTTCAGGTGGTTGTGAGGTTGTTGATGGACAGTGTATTGCCCGGTGTATTGCATAGGTATGGCTGATATCTTATCGCCTTTTTTTACGGTGTATGCAAAAAGAGTTTGATTGTTTGGTATTGGATTTTTAAAGATTTTGGATATTGATTTGTAGGAACGTCCTGATAACTGAAGAGATACCGAGGTCCATGGATAAGCTATTTTTTCTAAAACGTCTAATAGCCTCAAAGAAAAAGGTTTACTTGAAGCGCTCAACAAGTGATCGATGAAATGACTCAAAGAAAAAGGTATCATTGTTTTATTTTATTTTTTATTTTTTTTGGTGTAAACCATAAACTTTCTAATAATTTTTTTAGATGGGTTGAGTTTGATTATGAGTTTTGATTTTCAGTATCATTGACTGGATTATGGTGTTCATATAGGTGGGGTTTTTTTTTTTTTTTTTTTTTCCTTATTAATGAAGGAAATGCATCTACTGGTAATTGTAAGGCTAGGTGGGGACGCATTACAACCATCGTTCTATGTTACCTATGTTACGTGGTAATGCTTTTCAACTTCACATTTACATTTGTATAAATTGTTCTTGCAATTACGACCATTTGCTTTTCAAGCTTTGGGTATTCAAGGTAGTTAGAAAAGTTCGTGAACATGAGAATTTGTTAAATGGGTAAAATGGTTGATAGTCTGTCAAAGTGTATTTATAATGCATCAAACTTGGTAAATAATGTTATTATAACTAAAGTATAAAGAGCAAAGACTGTTCACTATAGACCTTTAGGGGTCCATGGTGTTTGGTCAGGCCACACCCGATAAAAGGGATTTTGTACCCGTCCGACTCCAAGACTTTATCTCTCACGTCCCTCTCTCATACTTCTCCACTCCGATTGTTATCCCGCAACCCACACGATCCGACCGCCTGGCTTTTACCCGATCCAACACCGATTGATCTATAGTGATTCTGTGAGGGGATCTACAGTAACATGTACCAAGAATTATTATTTTATTGTGTGTGGTTGTATGATTGTCACTTTTTATCCATAGGTAAATTGGATTTTTTCCAGCCATATCCTTTGATTGAGATATATCAACGTGGTTACGGATTCTTCATAAGCACATCCACAAACTATTTTTCGGTGAGCCAAATTTAGGGTTCTTTTTCTTTTTTTCTTTTTTTTTCAGTTAATTTTTTTTTTATAAAAATTTGTATTTTTATTCGTAGTTTTATGTTTAATTGCAGCCTCGAATGTGTGATTACGATCGTTCATGTGCTTTGTTGGGTGAATAGGTTTCGGCAGCCTTTGGCTTTCAACAGGTATTGGAGGTTTTTTTAGATATTGTTATGGTCTTTTTGGGTCTTTCATAATGGGGTTTGTTATTCTAATTATTTAGTTAATTTAGGTTAGATGGTTAAAGTTCTGATTTTTATTGTAAATTGAGATTAGGTTTTAATTGTGTTTGTGTTTTAATGAATTGGGTATTTTTATTTTTTTGCGTTTCGATATATATTGTTTAGATTTATTTGGTTTTGAAAGTTTTTAAGTACAGAAATGGTGTTCGATTATACCTTAGTAATTTTTGGGGAGGGTGTTGTTATACTTTTTGGTTTTTGTTAATTTGGTATTTCTTTTATAAATTTTAGGGGTTATAGGGCTGCCTTATTAGTTTTTTTGATTATAGTGCACTTTTTAATTAGGGGTTGGTTATAATTTCAGTGTTTTATTGGAAATAGGGAATGGTTTTGCTGGAATTAGGGGTTGGTTATAATACATTTTTTGATGGGTGTTTGTCATGTGTTTGGGTGGGATTGGGCAAGGATGAGATTGTTTGCGTCTTGACGGGACAAGGTTCCTTTGCCTTTTCTTTCTGGAGCAAAAACGTAATTCTTACAAATGTTTGTGGGTTTGCCATGTTTTCAGGTGCCGCCATGGTGGGGTAGGCTTGCTGAGCTTGCAGCCATGGCAGTGATATCCGTACTTATACTAAAGTGACTTGTATCTTGGCGGGGCATGATGATGTCGTGTTTGCAGTCACGGCCGGTTGGATGCCATTTTGGTTGCATACCTTTGCTTTGCTGATGCTGCCACGCAAACCTTGGCCGAGCGACTTATAATGGTTGCCGCCATGTCGGGCATCTCCTTATCTTGGCGTGGCAGCCACACTAGAGATGTAGTTGCAGCCATGGCGGGAGTTTTGTACTGGTGGTGTAAGGCCGTATAAACGAAAAACGAAATAGGTGACTTAGTTGTTTATTTATCGAGGCAATGATGATAATTAGCTTCATTTTCTTTTACCATAATTTACCAAGACCGACAGCTTGGCAGGGCAACCTGACTTAAATTGTGGTTGCAGCCATGGCCGATATCTTGGTTGGGGTATTGTACTGAGGCTCGTACCTTGGCAAGGCATCCACACTCAGATGGTGGTTGCAGCTATTGCAACTAGTGGCCATTGATTCAACATTCACAGCTCTGAGACTCATTTTGTTCCATTTTTTTACCTTCATTTAGTTAATGCCCATTTTATTTTCGTTTAATTGTTGTTTGCTTATCTGTTAGGGTAATAGTTGTTTATAATCAGTGGTTGTTTAAACAGTGGAATTGCTTATTTAAAATCTTATCGGGTAAAAGTTATGGGTTTCAATAGATGCTTTGATTGATATACTTATAATGTTTGTATGTCATGAGGAACAAGGTATGTTCTATTCCATGAGGAACAAGGTATGTTCTATTTTACATACTTCTTAATATTTCTTTTTTAGACGACATTTAATTAAATTCAGGGTCTTAGAATAGTGGTATTTGTGTGGCAGGATGAGCATAATTCTTGCCCAGTTTGTGTACAACAATTGCGAACTGATTATCATGAATATGAAAGTTGAAATGAGCGAGAGAAGGAAGCCAAAGAAGATAGGAAAGGAGTTGCTAATGCAGTTTGCAGCCAAAGAATTTGTGGTAAACCCTATCTACCGTAGGTGCCAAATAAAAATGCGCAGAAGCACAAAGAAGAGCAAAAAGGAACATTGATGATTACTTATCTGAACAGGAGCTCAAGTATCTGTTAACTTATGGGTTATTTCCCAAAACTTCAAAAACTTAATCTTGATTTTTGGTAATGCAAGGTAAGTGACGGCAACTTTTAATTACCTAGGGGTTCAAATGTGTTTGCCATTAGTAGTATCAGCAATGTATTGGATTAATGTGATTGTTGCTTTTTATTGTTGCAGATTAGTAGGATAATGATGAGGAAAAGCATGAAAATAGGCAGGTACTTTGAACACTAACAATGTAGAAATGGTTAACATACTTTAAACAAATACCTTAATTAATATAAGATATAAAAGATTGTTTGGAATATATCAATTCTTTTCAGTTTGTTGTTAGTTTGTTGTTACAGGTACTAATGAAACACCAAAAAAGTTCCGCTTTCCCAATATATTGGCAATAGGCGTGTGCCGCGTGGTAATTCAATTGTTTGTGGTAAATGTAATTATGATTTTTTATGTTAGTGGATCAGTGTAGATACAATACACTTAATTCTTTAGATGACATTAATCTTTCCTACATTGTAACTGTTACAGGTGTCAATGAAAAGCCACATGTGACTGCTACCAGTTCACGCAGGTATTGGTTTTGTTGGTAGGCGGTTATTAGGGAGGTACCTCGGTGAAGATAGTGCTGGATAACTCAGTCTCTTTTTAAGTTATGGTATGCAGGTATTGTGTTTGTTACATTTTATTTCAATTTTTAACTCAGTTTAAAGGGTGTTTGGATTTGCTTATTCTTATTGATTATGCTTACAAATAAGGTAGACTGTGGGTAACAAATATACCTGGGCACGTAGTTACAAGTAATGACCAACGGCGGAGTAATTGTATTTTTCTATTTCGATTTGAATCTTATTATATTACTAGCTTACTTGGTTGTCCCGCTAAAATTTGTTTTACATGATGTTTACAGGTGCTTTCGAAATTGCAGACGTTGCTGCTAGGTAAACACGACACCCATTTTTTTTCAATGTCTGACGCATTATTTTGGTATATGAATTTCATGTTTTTTATACAGGTTCACTGTTCTGTAGGGGAAGTTCAAAATTTCGAGGGGATACACTGTAGAAATGCGGTTGACGGGAAACTCTGACAAGGCCGTTTCTTGGACAAAAGGTGAGCACTATTTAAAGTAAATTAAATTTACATTAATTTTCATGTTGGGATGAATGCGTTTTTTGTGTGCAGATAGCTTAACGAGCTTAAAGTAAAACATGGATCCGCGGGTGATAATGAAAATACAGGAATATGCATAATTACTAACCATTTGGTACGACATTTTTTGTTTAGCAAATTAATAGTAATTAAGGTCGGACTTGATTCGTATGAGAAGTCTATTCTTGAGGTAAGAACAAGAAATTGTCATTGTACCATATCACTGTGTGGCGTTCATTTATTTACCAACCCCTTTTGATATCGGATTTACTGAATGTTCAAATTAATGAAATTGTGATTACTTTTGCTAGATTAAACCACAAAGTGACAACTTATGAAATACACATATCTTTTTGTTGGAACTTTCGTCTCGATGGTCATAATGTGGCTATGTGTAATGGCAGACGATTATTCACATACACGGTAAAAAATACATCATCATTGCACCAGTATTTTGCAACAAACTTGAGTTATTTGTTGTTTGCTTCTGCTACTTTTTTCAGTCGTTCACGTCAACAATATACAAGAATATCTACGAGACACTAAGGCAGATGTGGAGAACCCAGTGCTAAAGGCCGAACAAGAATCTGAGGTTTACTTTTATCATACGAGAAATGAAGATATAATTCACATATTTCTTTAGTTTTTGGAATTTTGTAACCCATCTCCTAAGGTTACACTGTAAATTTGCAAACAGGTAAAGGTAACAGGGGACGCGTCACAATATTTTTTGGATGAATCGGTTGCGGATTGGTTGGCATTGACGGACGGTTTCGAAGAAGTTACACGAAGTAATATTTCAAGCGTATATGCACTCACCAACTCAGTCAAGCTTATAAAGCCACTTAATAAGGTAAGTCAAACACCCCCTAATTAACTAAATTCTAGATAATGTTGTTTATGCAATTGTGCTATGATTAGAAAAGGTTGTTGTTATTGGTGCTTATGTTGATCATAAAACAGTTATTATGTTGTCACACATATAGTTAGTCTCGATGATACCATTATGTAGAAACCGTGTTAGGTGCTCATGGGTTGTTGTGTCGATATCCAGGTTTATAAAGTATTGCACACAGTCGTTTGTATTGTTTTGACGCCATGAGAAATCTGTGTGTTACCTTTGTAAAGAAAAGATGGCATTTGGAGTTTGACCGGGTCCAATAAATGTGGTACTCCTTATCTATAAAGTCAGATGGTAATGATTTAACTATTGCTTAAGATGTCCAGCTAATTTCCTTAGACTATGCCATTGAAAAAAAATAAGCCGAACATGGACATGCTTAGCATTGCAAGTGGCTTGCATCCATTTGCATACAGAAGGGATTTTTGAAGCGAGTGGGGATGTGGGTGAGAAGGAGGATTGGTGTGAGGGGTGTAGTAATTATTTGGTTTCCGTTGTGGAGAGTGGGAGTGAGGGTGAGGGTCAGGTGAAGATTGGGATTATGGCCGTTGAGATATCCACTGGTGATGTTGTTTATGGTGAGTTTGAGGATCAGTTGTTGAGGAATGGGCTCGAGGCGAACTTTGTAGCTTTACGTCCCGCTAAGTTGTTGCTTGGCGATTCGTCATCTAAGTTAACCAAGAAGGTACTTTTGGCCTGATTGTTTTTTTTCCATTTAATATGTTACAATTTGATTTTGGTTTACGTATGCTTATATATTTTTCATATTTTTAGTAGAAGGGCATCGACAAGATAAATAAGCAAGAACGAGCAGCTTAGTGTGTTGATGTTTGCTGGACACTTGCTAATACCGAGCGCAACCTATTTCAGTTGTGGGTTCCTCTTGTGTTGATGCTTGCCTCGAGTCTACAAAATTGTTATGAGGTATCACAAATATGCCATATGCTACCAACCTCATTCCGACCCATTACCAACCGCCTGATGTGTCCAATTTTTCATTTTAGCAGTATAGTTTATTGATACTAGAGTTTTCATTTTAGTATTAATAGTCATGTTGAGTTGAATAGAACTTGATTTGAACATTAAGATAATGGCTCGAGTAGTTTTGTTTTTTTTAATTAAAGTCAAACTCAAGTTTGAAGGTCTGTTTGAAGTTCTTGCAGTCCATTTTGTTAAAACAGGTTATTGTATATTACAGAATCACCATTACTGTGGAATTTTTGGTGTTGCAGGTAACGGTTAGGGATGCACGTGTTTTAGCATTGCTTTTGTTCAAGAAACTTTGGGTTGCGTATTTCGAATGATACGATTAATGCTACTGATGCTTGAAGAGAATTATGGACTAGAGGTTAGGATGCTGAATATTTTTTCATTTCTTTATTATTTTTATTTTTTTATTTTTATTTTTTTTAGGATCAATATAGATGGTGACATGAGGTGATTTTTGAACAAGGTTGCTATTAGTTGCTAATGTACGTGTATATTGAAACTGATTCTGTGTGATGAATTGCTAATGGTATACACTCAGACTATGTTGGGAATTAAATATTCAAGAAGTTTAATATCGGATTCTATTCAAAGAAAAACGTTAAGTGTGATTCTGCTGCTAGTGCATTTAGTTCCTGCTGGTAATGTTTGTTCCTGCTGCTAGAACATTTGATTCTGCTGCTAGCGATAAATGATTCTGCTGCTAGGCTTAACATTCTACTGCTGAAGGATTCTGCTGCTAGTGTTTACATTGCTGCTGCTATTGTACATTCTGCTGCTAAGTGGATAAGTATGAAAAGATATTATGTATATTTTGGTCAACAATATACGGTAGATAATATCTTACCCCATGTGCTTAGTTAACAAGTTGTGTACACAGATACATGTTGTATCTTATGTACTGACACACTCAAGATAAGTTAGCAAGTAGTTCGACTAGACTTTAAGCAATATTGTAAAGATCTTCTTGGACTATAAAAGAAGATCTTAGACTCGATATTATGTGTCGATAAGTTGGTTGATATTGTGAAAATACTTAGAACTTTCATAACTGTTAGAACTAGAACAAACACACAAATATCACAAGTTAGAAAAACTTAAGATTCAAGGTTGTAACCCTAGTGATAACTCAAGATCACTCGTATTATTATCTCAATAGTATTGAATCGTTTGGTGTTAATCTTTCATTGTTCTTTGTCATATAACAAACACAACTGTTCCATTTCCATAATACAAATAACCTTCTAAGTGTGATTAAGTAGATTCCGCATACTTAATCATATTAACTCAATATATCATACACACAAAGTACAAAAGGTTTAACCACCTTAACCGTGTGTCGAATCCTAACAGACTATACGGATAATGCTCTGCAATTTGTGTTTGTTTAAAGAAATAGCAATGTTGCGTAGGCTTCACAACATTGTATACAAACGACCCATCGCGAATGTAGTCAAATAAGCTTATAAACGGCTAAATAGTCTAACGATACACCCCCTTTACGATGGGCAAATAGGAAGCAGTCATGAAATGAGAAAGTAGCTAGGTGAACAGGATAAGCAATATGTGATATTGAGAAGTTTATCATGAATAAGAAAATCAATATGGCTGAATTGCAGGCTTGCAACACCTAACTTTGTAAATATGTAGATTCCATATTTCTATGATCATACATGAACAAACTATCAAATTTGAGTTTTTTATGATATATACTTTAGCTTGAGAGATGCCAGTGAGTTAGATCTTGATATGTTAGTGTTACAACTTGATTGCTACTTCCAGAGTTGATGGTTTCGATGAGGTGACATAACCCTCGATGCTTTGAGGCAACCCCTCAACGTACCTTTCCAGTGCTCTCTCAACGTCTGGCACCATGGTTGGACATAATACCGACAGCTCTTGGAACCTTCGGCTGTAGGTTCTTAAATCGTTCCCCTTTACAATCAACTGGTGGAATTCCTCCTCCAGTTTTCTTATTTCGGTACGGGGACAGTATTTCTTTAACATTTTGGTTTTCAGCTCAATCCATTACATTCGGTAGGCCTCGTCCATACCCATGGTTTGGGCGGTTGAGTTCCACCAAGAAGCGGCATCTTCCAAAAGTGTTCCAGTAGCAAAGGTAACTTTGCTGTTTTCGGGGCAGCTGCACCGCATGAACACGGTTTCGGAGCATTCGAACCATTGAGCAAGTTCAGTGACCCCCTCGGATCCTCTGAAATAAGTTGGCTGGCAACTTGTGAAGTCCTTGTAGGTGAATTTGCGAGACGCAGATGTCTCGCTTTCAGCGGTGGACCTGTTGTTGTTGTTGCTCGAGCGGGCTACGTTTTCCGCTTGAGTCTCTAGTGCTGCGGCTATCATTCTTTGGACAGCTTCAGGGGTCATAGTTATTGGGGGAGTGGTAGTTTCTTGGTTTCTTGTGCGAGCCATTTTATGTTGATATCACAAGAAAGCATAGATTTAGAATCCACATAATGACTATGTTAGAATGCATTAGGTAATAGGGTTAATTAATACAATTCCTAACAATATTGTCATAATGTGAACTCACAACCAACTGAGAATCATAGGAATCACAATAGGTTTGGGTACTATCGTAAGTAAATGATTAACTCTTGGTATAGGATTGCTAGGGTTCAAAGTGATTCATTATCTACAAAAGCTGAAGTTCAACAACTTTCTCTTCACTCATCAAGTTTCCTCTGAAAGTTTCTAGTAACGATGAGGGATATGGGTTACTGGGACCTGTTATGCGGGCCCGGCTCTGAGAGGGTAAATCCTCCTCTAGAGTCGGTTCTCATTGGTGAGGTGTAAACAGGTATGATTGGGTGAGCTGGTTGAATAGATGGTCGGGTCTAACCTACGGTTGGGGGGTGATAATCGTAGTGGGGTGTCTATGGGAGAAACTGGTCGGTTCTCCAGGTGTGGTGGTGAGATATGTGCTCGTAGAGCTAAAACATATGGGTCTTTTGTCAATGGGGAGGTGATAAATGACAGGGTGTCCTCGGATTCCACATCCGATGATGAGGTACTAAGGTGTGAGATTGTAGACATGGTACTGTAATAATCCGTAAATAGTAATTGTAATCAATCAATAAAATCAAGTGTGTGAAAATCAAGGTGAAATAATTAGGTGTGTGTAAATCAACATAAAATAACCGGGGTATGTGAGAGTAAACATAGCATAATCGAGGTGTGTGAGAGTAAACATAGCATAATCGGGGTGTGTGAAGATTAGTGTAAAATAATCTAAAAAGGTAATTCCTTGAGCACGGAGTTATGCAAGCACGGAGGGCGTAACGTGGTATGGTGTAAAGCGGTCCGTTTTGAAAAATACAGTTATAGTCCAATGTTTAAAAACATTTGGTTCTCTACAACTATAGCTCTGATACCAATCTGTAACACCCCCTAAATTTTGAGTTTAACAGCGGAAGACTTGATAGGGGTATTACTGGTAGGATCATAGTTATAATCATAGAAAACGACTCAACTGAGGTGTTTTAAAAGTTATTGTCATTCATTTAGAAATTCAGGTACAAAAGGAGATTTCAACGTTTATCATTTCACAAAAGGTATTGTAAATTTGATATAAATGACAGAATTTATTTGACACCAAAACCATCCGTTAATGCCCACTCCGTGCCTTGAATGCTTCGTTAATTACCTGAGATAAACATGCTTAAAAGTGTCAACACAAAGGTTGGTGAGTTCATAGAGTTTATAAGTAAACAGTTGATTTCAATAGTTTCGAGAGTGAGGTGATAAATTGTAATACCAATATTGATGAAACAAGTAGTGAGTTACGTTGGGTGAAAACCATAAGTAATTTGTATGAAATCAGTTGAACACAAATTCAAGTTTAAGTTTTATGCCTGAAATGTAATAATAGTAGTATCATATCATGACTATGGTATTTTTGAAATTCTATATATTGCCGTAAGTCTCATGACACACAAACGTTAACAATATACCGTACAAACGACATGCATTATACCGCACAAACGACATGTATTATACCGCACAAACGACATGTATTATAATGGTAACTTAGGCAAAATAAATTAGGTATAGCATACAGAAAATAGTACTTGTGAAAGTAAAAGTAATTAGTTGAGCATGTATCTCCCCCAAAAGTATAAAACAAACATCAAAAGAGTAGGGGCTACGACTCACCTTGTGCGTAACTGGCAAAGTGGAAATGTGAAAATCAAGTGAAACTACGAAAACGGCTCCAAAACAGGACCTGGATAATAGTGAAGTCTAAGTACTTGGTGTTTTTGACTTAATATAACAATGTGTTTGAAAACGAGTAACGGACAATGAATGGGTGTGTGATATGAGTGTGATATGCTTAAAATGCTTGAAGCTCAAAAATAATATTATACATAATATTATCATGTTTTTATGTCATTTATTCCATAAATATCATTTCCTCAAAATATGTGTGAATGAAACGTCAATCAAATCGTTTAAACTCGTTATGTGTGATTATAAACGTAAGTAGATAAGATGTGAATAAGATGACATTTAAATCATTAAAACTAGTCACGTGTCATTATAAATGTAGTTATATAAAATGTAAATAAAATGACAACTAAGTTATTAAAACTCGTTATGTGTAATTATCAATGTGAATAAAATGTCAATTAATCGTTTAAACTTTTTAATTGTAATTATAAACGTAATTAAACGAAATGCGAACAAATGTGAATTAAATCGTTAAAACTTATTACTTGTAATTATAAACATAATTAAATGAAATGAATTGTCAATTAATCCTTTAAACTCGTTACGGATAAATATAAACGTCATTATATAAAATGTGAATAAAAATGACAATTTAATCATTAAAACTTGTTAACAGTTTAATTATAAACGTAATTATATAATATGTGAACAGTTAATTATAAATGTAAATAAACAAAATGTGAAATAATTATAAACGTAAATAAAATGTGAATAAATGATTATAACGTAAATAAATAAAATGTGTACGAAACGAGATAAAATGCATACGAATGGGAAAGGAATGTAAAAATATGAAATGAAAATAAATATGCAATAAAGTTACATCTTGGTCCTTGTACTTTTATCAGTTTTACAATTTATACACTAACGGTGTTAACTTTGCACCGTTAGTCCTTAATTTTGTATATATTCCATTTTTAGTCCCCAACCCCCCAAAATGCCATAAAAGTCAATATACTTTATGTTTTTAACATGACCTACCCTCGGTTTACTGTTTGGCAGTTTTAGAACACAAGTTTAGGAACTTGTCACTTTTAACCCAAATAGTGAAATCTTTTGCAAAATAAGTCCTTTTTCTACAAAAATGTTTGGAAAAAGTTTCCGAAATCTTTTTAAGCTTTTTAAAGCTTATTTCAATATTCTATAACAGCTTATTGGCTATTTGGCTTATTATTAAGCTATTGGGCTTTTAACGCAAGCGTTAAAGCCCAATAGTGATTTTTGATCCGTGGGCTTTAAGGGACGAATGGGCCTGTTATTGGGCTTATATTTGGAGTAAAAAAAAATTTACTAATAGTCCTCCACTCTCAGCTTATCGAATAAGCCAATTGAGAGCTTATTGGGCTGTTAAGCCCATTCCGAATATAGTATGAACAATGGGACAGTGTTGAGGTCGACTAGCTTGGAGCTTATTACAAGCTTATTAAGGGCTTATGGAAATAAGTTTTACACATGAACTTGGTTGTTGGAGCAACAAAGAATTAGGACAATCAATAATATTAGGGTGTCGTGTTCATAGTTTCGAAATAAATGTCTCATTCCTTAGGTCGTTTACACGTTCCGAAAAGAGAAAGTAAATAACACAAACAAAATAAATATGATTCGAACAAAATATAAAAACCATACCATGCGTATTTTAATGATTGTGAGTGTCAAGTAAGATTGAAGACTTGTTGTTGCCATCCTTCAAGGAGGTCATACATGTGTTATACGTATAGCAATTAAATAACGAGAACAAAAATAATGAATATGAATGATATACGTTCGAGTATAACCAAAAACAATGCATGCTCGTGTTTATATGATAAAAGAAGGATTTAAATGGGTTGAGGAGTACTTACAAGCTCTTAGAGATGGTTTGTAACGTGAGAATGATCAAGAGCTAGGCAAAATGGGTCGTGTTATTCGCTAGAATAAATCAACTAGGCTCGTTAAGGGTTTGATCACGCTTAGATGTGAATCGAAAGGGACAATGGTTGTGTTTCTGGCCTCAAAGGGACTCGGCAAAAGCAAGTTTAAAAGGAAGAAGTATTTGAGAGTGAATTAGTGTAACTGTGATTTTTTGTATATGAGCAACTCGTATAGTATATATATATATATATCGAAGCATGCTTCCTGTAGTACTCGAATATATATTAAAGAAAGAAACAAGTTGGGATGAAATATTCCTTGTGTTAGAGATAGCATGTGATTCTAGATTTAGTAACATGGGGTCTCGATTATATATTAAAGAAACGAGATGTGCTGCGAACCGCCGCGTTGCGGCGGGGCAGCAATAGATAGCAATACATATAGAGAAAACACTGCAATAAAAACTAATATCAGTATAGTGTTACATTACAGTCGATAGTGGTTTAGATGTTGTTCTAAAGCAAACAAAAGTTAACATGTTATTGAACCGTGGCACTTGGATCTTCAGTCATTTACGGACAGTTGGTTTTGGTTTTTTTGCTGCATTGCTTGTTTCCTCTGGCTTGTTATCTGTTAAGATTCGTCTTCGAGCAGATGTCCTCAGTACTTCTGTCTTTGTTGCTTGGCCTTGTAAATGGCTAGTAGCCTCTATTGTAGTAGGAGTGGTTGCTTGCAAAACTCCAGGTGAAGCAGGAGTAACCGGAGGTTCGGATGTAGTACCTGACAGAGTTCAGTTAATTATCATGCAAAAAAAAGTTAGCGAGTGCACGAAACAGACAACAGCTTGTGAAATTACAACCTTCCTCAGTTGGTGATTCGGGCTCAGCTTCTGTTAGCAAGGGAATGTTTTGTTCAGTTGGTGGCAGTAGATGTGGACCAGTTTCCATAACGCTATCAAGCACATAACTCTGATTTTTTTTTGTAGAATCTGGCGAGAAGTGCAGCTGAAACAAATGCGTGGTTCCTTCGAGGGCTGTTAAATGTGGCGGGACTGTATATGCATTGGTGTAGCCTTCTTCTGAGACAACTTTGTTGACTTCTGTGACTATTGAATTTACCTCATTACTGAAGCATGTTAACGTCAAAACTCCAGTGTTGTCGGAAATCAATAGTCTAAAGGAATAACTGCATAGGTATTAAACATAGGTGAGTTCATTACACAATATTAAGAGGTTTTTTTTGTTGTCGCTTATAAACTGTGTTTAGTTACTTGTACCTGTAATCATTCGGCTGTGTTGGAGCTGGTATCTCACACTGTGCATGTGGGCGGTCATCAAAGATTTTCCGCCTACAGTCATGGCATCTGCGGTAGAACCATGGTATGCCAACAACGACTTCTTCAATTGTTGCAACGACTGTGAATCTAACATTCTGTAAAAGGTAGTTATATATTAAAATAGTTACATGGCAAATACAAAGCTAGTAGTTGCAAGTTTGATAGAAGTACTGACTGTTTGGTTTCTTGGATCTTCTCGCAGAAGCTCGTCTATTGTAACTCTGTTTCTTTCCTTTTCATCTTCTATGTTATCGTAGCTGTATGTGCGTACATTCTGTATGACTGGTGGCGGGAGTAACTGTTCATACCTGTAAGGATATTTCAAGTTAGTTTGATGCTTCAAAAATTAGGTGAATGTGTTATAAGAGAAGGAGAGCAACTGACATGCTTAGTATGTAATCTGTTTTAGGAATAGGAGGGTTGAAATAGTAGTAAGTTGCGGGTGTGCTTGATAGTTGCAACCCTGCATTTGTTTGTGGCTTTGTTAGAATCTATTCTGTTAATATCTTTGCAACGTGGGTCTGTGGCAATGGTGGTACCTTTGTATGTCTTCACCCAGCATGAACTGACAGCCATAACGGTTGGTTTAGGTTCTTTTTCGTAGGCACTGATGCTAAATTCTTGAGCTTTCTCATTCCAAAGGGTGAATCTGACAGTGTCCCCTCTGCATATGGGAAAATATGTTAGCGAGCTGTTATTTAGAATGGCTGTCATTAAAAAAAGAGTACGTATGAAGGGCTGTTATTCAAAAAATAGTTCATATGATTAACTTACTCTAGGTTACAAAGTATGATGTCTCTCCAGACAATTTGTTTTGTGTTGGGTGCCTTTGGTTCACGGATATCACCAACAGAAAGGACACATGCTATGTAATCTGCAGTGACATAATGTGCAGTTATACTATTTTGTATTGTGTGAGTGCTACTAATATTAATCTGTACCTGTTAGTATTACAGTATTTTTGTCTGCACGCTGATGTAACTGGGTGTATGTGGCAAAGTTGAAATGATGTAGTGGAAAGCTGGTTCCAGTATAGGGCTGAATATCGGTGACCCGGCCTAATATCAAAGTGAAGTGATTAGGTAATGTCTGCATCCATTTTTTGATGTCTAGAAGACCGAATCCGGTGATTGTGTATGCAGCATTGATTTGAAGGATGTTATCAAATCTTGTTTTTTCGCGGCCTTCTGCGTTTGCCTGTATGGCGCCACCCTATAATATGAAAGAAAAACACAAATATTAAGAATGGGAAATTTAATGTGTATTAAAAGGCGTGATGCAGACTAACATAACCTGCTGATCAAGTAATATAACGCTCAAAGTTGGCTGTTTTATCCCTCTGGTATCTGTAACTGTCCATTTGCGATATACTCGTACGCATATTGCTTTTGCTACGTCTGATGGTTTGAGATTAGCAACTCCAACAATTTCAAGATCTGTTGCTGGCCTTTTTCCTGCAGACCTTGTTATTGTTGGCAGTGAAGTATCATGCGACATTTTCCTGTATTATAATGATGCAGTGATAGATGAGATCATATTTAAATAGGTGTAATAACTAAGAAAAGGTAGTTGTTAGCAATAATGCATAGCCAATAAACTGTATCCAAGCACCCAACATATGAGAGTTGGTGTTAGCAGGAGTCAGTCCAGTACAGCTTTACCTTGGTTCGAAAAATGTATCGGTATTACATGGGAAGAAATATATGGTTGTGGTCTCCGTAAAGTACATGCGAAAGATGTCTCTGAAGGTATCCATTCTTAGAACATCATAAAAGGGTGGGCCTATTCTCTTGTCTATAGGACCGTAGATGTAACTGGCAAATCAGATGTAGCCAAATCTGTGTCCGATTTCTCATCAGTATAAGCATGGCGTTGGAATGTGTGTGACCCTATATGGGTTCATTGAGCTAGCCTTTTGACAGTACGTAACAAAATCTGTCACAATATAACTAACATAGATATAATCCGCAAGGGTTAAAATAAGAGATTAGACTGTATATAGGTTTAGTCACCTGGCGTTGGAATGTGTGCGACCCTATATGGGTTCATTGAGCTAGCCTTTTGACAGTAGCTAACAAAATCTGTCACAATATAACTAACATAGATATAATCCGCAAGGGTTAAAATAAGATATTAGATTGTATATAGGTTTAGTGACCTGCGATTTAGTAATAGGACAAAAAATATGTAAAAATATAGGTAAGAAACATAGTAAAATATTAGATGATATATAAGTTCAGTCTGTAAAAACAGAACTGACCGTATATGGGTTTACTTACCTGTGGTTTTGATGAACTCAAATAAGTACATTTTATTACTATCATTTATCCTATTAATTTGACTTGTTTTACTATATTATGTATGAGGATTGATACTTAATCGTTTACTTTTGTAATTCTCAGGTAAAAACAAGCATTTGGTGAAACTTAGCGATTTTGGACTGATTATGGAGCAAAACATGCATAAAGTTAAGAGTCTACTGAAATGAAGAAGATCAAGACTAATCTGCTCCAGATGCGCCACATCTCACTCATGACATGCGCCGCATCTCTATCAAGATATCACCAGATACGATCCAAGATACAAGAGGACATGCGCCGCATCTAATCATGGAGTTACGCCGCATCTTCTGGCGGTGTACGAATATTCCTGAATATTATAATCTTGGACCCCACGCGAAGTTAAGTACATGCGCCGCATCTACTCCTTAGATGCGCCGCATCTTCCCTCAGACAGAAACTATAAATACCCCAAAGCCAGACGAATTTCGTGGGATTATCAGAGTTTCGAAGACCGAACAGGAAAAACCCTAGGACGAATTCAGTCAAGGAGGCAGCACAAGACACACCCAAATCAAAGATACAAGAGCTGTAAGAAGGTGCTGCATGTATTTAATTCATTAAGTAGTTTTGTTTTATTGTGTTAGCAAACTTTAATTCATCAGGATTGGTGGCTTGTGTAATGTGACAACGAAAGATTGCACTCCCTTTAATACTTGCTTTCCCATCAATTAAAGTTTATATGTTGATGTCTTTGGTTACTACTTATTAGTGCATTGATAACCTCTGTGTTTATTAGTGGCTTGCGGGCATTTGACTGCGGGACATAATGTGGCTCCCACGGTTATTACTAAATTGATCACTTAGGAATAACTTTTAGACATAAGTAATCATTAAGGGTTTACTCGCCGATAAGATTAGGACCAACGAGAAAGGGTTAACTACATACACTTCATATAAAGCTATCAATAAAACAAGTGACAATCTACTTAATCATAAGGACAGCCCTCTTATTGTCTCAAGTATCTATCTGTGTACGTGTGTGCTACTTGCTGATTCGTGCCCATTGGTTTATTTTATTATTTAATTGCAAACAAACCGTGCCAGTCTCTCAGGCTGAAACCCCCTTGCGTTAGGATATTAAAATACTGATTAGAATAACGAGATAATACGTTCCACTCTTAGTGATCGACACTCTACTTACCATTATATTCATACTGACCGGGTACACTGCTCGTTAAGTGTGTGTGTTATTGATAAGTCGGCTAAATATAAATTTAAAACTTGAGTAGGCATTAAAACTGCCAAAACTTTACTCCAACGCACGCCCATCAAGTTTTTGGCGCCGTTGCCGGGGAGTGAATTGTTATTATCTGTTAATTTGATTAGTATTTTAATTAGGTTTTTCTTTTTATTAGATTAATTGCATCATTGTACTATTTTGCATACTTGTTGTATTGTTTGTTAATTGTTTTCTTTTATTTTTGTGTGTTTTATTTTTTGTTTGTGTGTTTAATTTATTTGTTTTTATTTTTCGTATTTTTCTGTTCTGCTATCGTTGTATTGTGCTAAATCAAACGATACGGCGCATCTAATCTCTCAGATACGGCGTATTGCGTTTAATTTTTAAAAATACAACGCGTTTAATTAATTCGATATGACGCATCTTTTCCCCAAGATACGGCGTATCTGTTTTTAATAAGAAAATTTTTCTAAGCGATAAAGTAATACGACGCATCTGCTTTTGCAGATACGGCGTATCTGTTTTTGAAAAAAAAAAAAAAAAAAAAAAAATTCTAAACGTTAACGCCATACACCATCTGCTTCTAATCGGCGTATCGATATTATTAAAACGTTTGGAATTATTAACAGATACGACGCCGATCTATCGTTCGGCTCTTTCTGAATCAAAAATCGATATTTATTTTTAAATGTAACGAAAATACGGCGCATTAACTTTCGTTTAATTTACGACGCATTTAATTTTAATTAGATAAGCTGATTTTTGATTAATTAATTCGATACGGCGCATTCATAAATTCTAAGCGGCGTATCTATTTTCTGAATAAAAGTCTGATTTAATTTCAACGATTATAAGATACGGCGTATTCTATTTATAGGATACGGCGCATCAACAGCAGATATCAGAAGCTTTTATTTTACTTTGATCATTTCACCCTTCTTTTGCACGAGTAAGTTTTATTTCAGGAAGATGGACGATCCGGATATTACAATGGAAGAATATATCAGATTTGAAGAGGAAAGAGCCTTGAGCAATAATAGGATATACGAGTGGGAAAGAGCAGGATATGGTGCACAGGTCATCATGGATAAAGAACCCACGATGGAAGAATACTTGTTATTGAAGCAGAAAAAGTCAGGGAGAGAGAGAAACAAATTGCCATTTCGACACACTTGGACTTTATCAATTGATGAAGAGGAAGAAGAATCATACGATTTTGGTGCAATTAGGTTTTCGGCAATAGTTATTGATGATGATATTTCTCCGGAAGTTGCCCAAGATGAAGAAGAGTCACAAGTGTTTGATTTGAATGATAATCCAGCAATTGTTTACAAAGAAGCTTATTCATCCGAAAGTGCTTATGATGAAAATGAAGATGAATATGGGACAATGGTGTATAGTGCTATTACTTGTAATTTTCCACCCGAGGTGGAAAATATATTCTCATCCTATAAAAAACACCATGATAATACCCCTTCGGATGGAGATAATAAGTATTCTGATATTGAAAAGTTTGATGCTATTGTGTACGATAACATACCGCAATTACCATAACAAACGAAAATATTTAGGTGTGGAGCGGATGAACCAGATTTTGATCCAACGCAAGTTTTTGAAGAAATCTGGGATGAATTATTTAAGGATGAAATTCGGGACGGTTATGAAATTGCAAGACCATTAGTTGAAGAAGGAGACTCACAGGACGAATTGGAGTCACTTACAACACAAAGTGGTACAAATTTATTTAATATAATTAATCCCGTTACTAATAATCTTGCTAGTTTTCCTAAACAGGTTGCAAAACAAAAAGATGATGAGGTGAAATTTATCACACTACCTATTGAAGCACCTGTGATCAACCCGTATTTTGTGGAGCTCGAAGAAGAGTTTGGTGATGAGCTCTTAAACATTGCTATGATTGATGAAGATGATGATTTCGAACCTATGAAGGTTATAGAGGAACTCGAACTTGTACTTGCTAAAGACCCTTTCTCATCTACTGCGGAAGTCAAGGGACGCCTTACTACCAAAGAAACTAACCAAGAAGAAAGGAAACTCATTTTTCCTCAACACACTACTCTTTCAGATGAAGTGGTCAAGTCATCCAATTTATCAACCAAACCGGGTATGAATAGGAAAGATGTACATGTATTGCCAAGGTATGAATTTTATTTATTTCTTCCATCTTTACTAGCAAATTTACACTCTTTTCGTGTTTATTGCTATTATCACCCGCACCCGATCCCAAGTGGGGGGAACAACACCCTATTACACAGTAAATAAGGGTGGAGTCAGGCTCGTGACTCGAACAAAAACAAGCGCTTCGTGGGAGGCAACCCATGCTTATCTTTTATTTTTATTTTTCTGTTTTCTGTGTCGAGTCAGTCAGGCCCGCATGAGGATACGGCGCATCTCAATTCTGAGATGCGACGCATCTCCTGCAATGGTCATATCTTATTTTATTTTTCTGCATTTTTATTTTCGACTTTAAAACTATTTATCAGTTTATTTTTAATGCGGCGCATCCCTGGTTAAGGATGCGGCGCATCTTTATTCTGATCCGTATTAATTCCAGGCTCGATACGGCGTATCTTCTTCAATAAGATACGGCGCATCGACTGACCTGATGATTTTCAGTTTTAATTTTTAAGTTTTATTCTTATCTAACTACTAATGTATTATGCAAGTTTGAACCTTTCTTATCTTAGGTGTGTTTTAAAGTGTTGGTGGTATTATAGTTTCCTGGATTTCCTGTGGATACATCAAGTATGAAGCTTTAACGTTCTAATCCACAAGAAAGATGATTTTTGCTCTTATACAAATGGAGGATCATACCGAGCAAATCTCAGGGGAGTTTTTCTGTTCTAATTCTTTTATTTTCCAGTTTTTAACCTTTTATACAAACAACGAGGACGTTGTTTAACTTAAGTGGGGGGATTGGAGAATTAGAACACTTAACACTTACTTGTCCTAAACTTTTTCAAAAATTATGCTTAAAATGTGCTTAATATATCAAACTTAAAAAAATTTAAGCATGTTTTTGTTTAAGATCTAAGTTGCATAGCTGCACACATGACGTTATTTTCAAAAATTGTGATTTTTTCAAAATTCACAAATCTATGAGTGTGCCGGTGACTTGTAAACTTTAGAACTTGGCTTGTATACTATTCGAGACCACCATAATAAGTATTATATTTATATAATTGGAATGACTTGTCTAAATTGGTAAAATTCTAGGATTACACCCAAATGGCCTTTATTATGTTATGTGTTATTAACTAACTACACTGGTTAGTTAACCCCCGTATAAACCCTTTTGTTACTCTCATTTTTAGAGTAAGATACCCCTAGAAAAACACTCAGAGCCATTCCTTTCGTTTCTTACACCTATGTTTAAAATGTTTCGTTACACCCTTACACCTTAGCCTACCCTGTAGATTAGAATCCGTGGTTGGTTAATTGCTATAGGCAAAGTGTGTTTCCTTACATCACCTGTGTTCGCGTGCGTAATTCATTATCTATGGTTAGGTCGGGAAATTGCACAATGCAATTGGAGTGAAAGTAAATATTGTATATCTTTGAGTTTATTTTTCGTGTGTTTACTACTTTCACTATTACCGTTATTTCTGAAGTATGAGAAGTATGGAAAAATTATCCAGAATTATCATTATAGTGATGTGGTGAAATTTTACACATCTATGTTTATGATTAAGGTTACTAAAAAAAAAAAAAAAAAAAAAAAAAAAAAAAAAAAAAAAAATGAGAAAAGAAAAAGAAAAAGGGAGAGTTGGATGTTTGTTAAACCAACTTATGTAAAGTTATGTAAGTGGTCGATATCACCACTATTTGTTGTACTATATCTATGGATTGAATGAGAGTTGGCAGTTATGGGAACGCCAATTAAGGTTTATTCTTTGATTAAGATCTTGTTGAGTATAATTCGTGTCTACCTAAAGCGTATGTTTCAAGTATTAAAGCGTGAGTTATTCGATGATATGAGTCTTATTCATGGGATGGTTGGGATAGTGATTAACCACACTTAGGATTTTAATTTATTTGTTTTGTTTTGTTTATTTTTCACTTTACACCAATTTATATCCCAAATGTTATCCATACCCTTCATTATTCTTTATCCAACGAACCTTTGATTTATTGAGATTAGGGATTTGAGCAATCTTAAGTATCGTAGTCGTGGATTCGGCTATGTATTTATGATTTTTGTCGCCCTTTTTGATATATTATTATTGGTGAAGTTTGGACCTATCTTTAGCCTATTCGAGTTAAGGATTTGAGCAACTGCAAGTATCGTGTTCGTGGATTCGATCATGTATTTGTGATTTTGTCGCCTTTTCTGGAATTTGAGATCGATAGTGAAAAGAGAATAATTAACCCTTAAGCCTACAAACCCTTTTTACCGCTTTAGACTTGTTATTCCTTAGCTTTAGTGGTGGAGATGTGTATACTTGCCAAGCTTATGATAGAATATTCGTCACGACTGGACAGTTAAACGATTAGATTTGCTTTTATCAAATTATTTTATTTTACTTCTAATTCGTTAAGTGTTTAGTTGTGTGATTATGAAATAAACGAATACATGCTTAATATAAAAATAAATCCTAACATCTTTTAGGATACATTTTCATAAAAGAAATTCTAAGGTTTACTTGGGGACAAGTAAAGTTCAAGTGGGGGGATATTTGATGAACTCAAATAAGTACATTTTATTACTATCATTTATCCTATTAATTTGACTTGTTTTACTATATTATGTATGAGGATTGATACTTAATCGTTTACTTTTGTAATTCTCAGGTAAAAACAAGCATTTGGTGAAACTTAGCGATTTTGGACTGATTATGGAGCAAAACATGCATAAAGTTAAGAGTCTACTGAAATGAAGAAGATCAAGACTAATCTGCTCCAGATGCGCCACATCTCACTCATGACATGCGCCGCATCTCTATCAAGATATCACCAGATACGATCCAAGATACAAGAGGACATGCGCCGCATCTAATCATGGAGTTACGCCGCATCTTCTGGCGGTGTACGAATATTCCTGAATATTATAATCTTGGACCCCACGCGAAGTTAAGTACATGCGCCGCATCTACTCCTTAGATGCGCCGCATCTTCCCTCAGACAGAAACTATAAATACCCCAAAGCCAGACGAATTTCGTGGGCATTATCAGAGTTTCGAAGACCGAACAGGAAAAACCCTAGGACGAATTCAGTCAAGGAGGCAGCACAAGACACACCCAAATCAAAGATACAAGAGCTGTAAGAAGGTGCTGCATGTATTTAATTCATTAAGTAGTTTTGTTTTATTGTGTTAGCAAACTTTAATTCATCAGGATTGGTGGCTTGTGTAATGTGACAACGAAAGATTGCACTCCCTTTAATACTTGCTTTCCCATCAATTAAAGTTTATATGTTGATGTCTTTGGTTACTACTTATTAGTGCATTGATAACCTCTGTGTTTATTAGTGGCTTGCGGGCATTTGACTGCGGGACATAATGTGGCTCCCACGGTTATTACTAAATTGATCACTTAGGAATAACTTTTAGACATAAGTAATCATTAAGGGTTTACTCGCCGATAAGATTAGGACCAACGAGAAAGGGTTAACTACATACACTTCATATAAAGCTATCAATAAAACAAGTGACAATCTACTTAATCATAAGGACAGCCCTCTTATTGTCTCAAATATCTATCTGTGTACGTGTGTGCTACTTGCTGATTCGTGCCCATTGGTTTATTTTATTATTTAATTGCAAACAAACCGTGCCAGTCTCTCAGGCTGAAACCCCCTTGCGTTAGGATATTAAAATACTGATTAGAATAACGAGATAATACGTTCCACTCTTAGTGATCGACACTCTACTTACCATTATATTCATACTGACCGGGTACACTGCTCGTTAAGTGTGTGTGTTATTGATAAGTCGGCTAAATATAAATTTAAAACTTGAGTAGGCATTAAAACTGCCAAAACTTTACTCCAACGCACGCCCATCAGGTTTACCAATATATTAGCGTATGCATGCGGTTCCATCAGAAAGGTAAGGGAATCAGATTTGAGAGAATCTGTTTATTAGACACTATGCGGGTTAACTGGTATGTGCGTTGTTAAGTGCACGCAAATGAAGTCTTTGTAGGTATGGTCTATTTTCCTGTCTATAGGACCGCTCATATAGTTGCTAAATCAGATGTAGCAAAGTCTGTGTCTGATTTTTTGTTAGTATAAGCATGGTGGTAGAATGCGTGTTACCCTATATGGGTTTACTGAACTGGTGTTTTGACAGCAGGTAACAAAATCTGTAAGAATATAAATGACATAGATAGACTTCGCAAGGGCTAAAATAAGATATGAGACCCTATATGTGTTTAGTTACCTGTGCTAATCAGTAATAGGCTAACCAAAGAAAACATCTAAAAGTATAACTGATCCTATATGGGTTTAGTCACCTGCGCATTAGGATTAGGAAGCAAAATATGTTTATTGGATCCTAGCTGGGTTCAATGTTCAGTTATTTGTGATTCAGTAATAAGGGAGAAAATCTGTAAAAATATAGGTAACAAATATAGCAACATAATAGACGTTACATGTAACAAATATAGCAACATAATAGACATTACATGGTGCCAGTAATGTGCTAATCAGTAATAGGCTAAGCAAAGAAAACATCTAAAAATACAACTGATCCTATATTTCTTCCAGAGAAAATTAGTGTTTGGTTCAGCCCTATACAATGTCTAAGTATTAGAATAATATATTCTGTTTGCTGTATCTGTGGTTGAGTCATATGCATAAACACTAATACAGAAATGTGAAAGAATATGTGCAATGTGTTTGTTATGAATAAGACCTGGGTTCTGATAATGGTTTCTAAAAAGTCCCTGTAGACGATATTTTTTGTTGTATTCGGTGGTCTGTTGAGCTGATCTTTGATGAGGATTTTTAGCCCGTCAGGAGATGTGGCTCTTGAAAGTGCAACGTATAATTGGCCATGGCCAAAAATGGGTTCTGGTAAGTACACACCGATCTTGTTGAGTGACTGGCCTTGGATTTTGTTGATGGTCATTGCGTAGCATACTTTCACCGGGAACTGCTTCCTTTTGAATATAAATGGCAGATGTTCGTCTCTATTGAACAGCAGAATTCGAGGAAGAAATACTTTTTGTAGTATGCGAGTACCGGTAACAATTCTGACTTCGATTACCTTAGCAAGCATCTGTGTTACGATCATGCGTGTCCCATTACAAAGACCTCCAGTCAAATTCAAGTTCCTCAGCAACATAACATGGGCGCCTATTTTGAGTTCAAGCTTATGTGGCGGTATTCCTGTGAATGATAGCGTGTTAAGGTACTCTGCTGGATATAGTAATTATGTGGCTCCTCCGTCATTTCCGCGTGGTATAGCTTCATCGTTACTTGTATATACATGACTGGGAGCACATAACATTTGCAGGACATCTGAGTTAATAGTGTCAGCAGTTTCATTTTTTGGACAAACAATTGCTCTTTCTTGCAAGGATTCGGCAGTTGGTGATTGAAGAATGGCGTCAGGATATATGAATCGTATAAGTTGCATCCTTGCGTCATCACTATCTGGAATACAATACATATCGGGTATATGTATCCATGAGGTATCTCGGGGATCTGATTGATCTGGTTCACCAATAACACCATTCCCTATGTTGACTAATCATTAAGAAAATGCTGCAGTTGCAAGCAATTGATGGGAAGGCGTCTCTGTTCTTTTCAGGCGCATATTTTCAGTCAACAGATGAACTCTGAAGTGTTTCCACAGATATGATTCAGTGATATATGAGGAAATAATTTGCTGTTTTGTACCTTTTTTCTTTACCGGTAAAGTTTGTCTGAAATCTCCACCGAGGATGACTGACTTATTGCCAAAAAGAGTTGTTGGTGTATCTAATAGATCTCGCAAGGTCCGGTCAAGGGCCTCAAAACATTTACGATCATTCATAGGCGCCTCGTCCCAAATTATCAGATCTGTTTGTATCAGTAAGTCAGCCAGCTGAGTATGTTTTTTTATAGTGCACATAGACTCGTTCGTCACATCTAGTGGCAACTTAAACCTTGAATGAGCAGTGCGGCCTGATGGTAACAACAATGAAGCAATCCCGGAAGAAGCCACTGCAAGAACTATCTTTCGCTCTGCTCGTAGGGTGTAGATTATGCTCTTCCATACAAAAGTCTTTCCAGTGCCACCGTAACCATATACGAAAATTAGCTTTTGTCTGTTATCTCTTACACCTTCGAGAATAGCATCAAACAGCTGCCGCTGCTGAGTATTGAGATTTGGTACCAAACGATCTCTTTCAGCAGTCATAGCTTCTGTATCATAGCTTCGCTCTTCCATAACTGTTCTGTTTCGCAGAATCTGTAGCAGGCGCCGTGCAGGCAGGTGGATACCAAAATCTGTAACCGATTTCCCATGAGACCTAAGAATAGGTTCCAGCTCGTAGAGAACCCCATTTTGCAGCTCTTCATCAGTCAAGCTAATTCGGGGCATCTGGAACAGGTGTGATAAGATTGCAGGTATATCATCACTCATAAGCTTCCAATGCTTATTCCAAAGAGAGACTGGATTAGTAACATCACAGAAGATAAGAATTTGAGAGAACAGCTGCCGTATTTCTGCTGCTGTAGCTGTTAAGGCTGCTTCTAAAAGAGCAAGCGACCATTCTCCGTCATTTGCTAATAAACCCATTGCTTCACACGCTGATCTATTACTTGGATAAAGGCGGCCTTCAACTGTACGTATAGCAGAGAACGATGCACAGCCCTTCTGGTGGCAAAGTAAAAGCCTTTGGTAATACAAATCACCAGCGCTAGGATGTATGTATGCTAACCTACCAATCGAAGGCTTGTTAAGGTTTCGTCTAGGCGACCAAAACTTTTGAGCATGATTCCAAACAAATTCAGAAGGAAAGTCTAGATACGTCAGATGGTGACCAAGTGTAGACCGAGAATTAAAGTCTAACCACTGTGTTAGGGTGGTTTTCTTGTTACTTGGATTTTCAGCAACAGAGTGTAAACTTTCATTTGCTCTGAAAGTTACACGCTGCATATTTTCAAGATGAACAGCCAGTATTTGCACAGCCGGATCTCTGTAGTGAATATCGAATCCTAGCAATCGCCAACAGGCCTCGTGTGGACCAATGTATCTCGCATCTAGATAATTGCTTATCTCATCAATTCTAATTGCAGGTGGCTGGCTTGTTGAAGGCGTATTTCTAGTGGATCTTGTTATCTGCGTGACTACTCGGTCTGTGCCTTTTGAAATATACTTGAATAAATACTTGATCAACGTTGTCCATTCACAGTATTCTACATTGATGTGTGCATAAAACCTGGTAAGAAGCATCATATTATATGGCACGACATAGCTATTATCCAACTCAACGTTTTGGACAGTAGTAATGTCTCCCGAAGGGCGCCTGCGATAATGTACATAGCCGTTTTTGTCAATAGAAGTAGCATCAGCATATGGTTTAGGAAACTCTTTTTTACATGAATCAGTTCCCTTCATACATGGCGCTGATCTATTTGCGATGCCACATGGACCATGCATCATAAACTCGGTAACTATTCGATAACCTTCTGGGTCAACGTGTCTACCAGGTAATTCAGCCGATATATATCGGTCGATATCTGCATGTGAATGTACTCTTGAAGCTTCTTTTATCCACAACAACAAATGACAATGTGGTAGGCCACGCTTTTGAAATTCAACCGTGTACAAAACTAAAAAGTTAAACATAAAAATTGATTCAGATATAATATAAAGGGTTTATCTATAGGTACATATTAATAAAAACTGAAACTTACTCGCTGCAACTGGTCCAAATGGTCTTCCGTCACGCAGATACGCAATCAGTAGATGAATTTTCTGCTCGAAAACGCGGTCGACAACATCTGGCCTATCAGCAACATTAACGTGTGGAAACTGTTCCATATATTCTGTAATTTCTGGCCATTTAACATTGCATGTAAATGTGATGAAGAAAGATGGGTTTCCATAAACCTGGCAAATTGCGAGTGCATCAAGATAGTGGCTGTACATATACCGTGGGCCACCGACGAATGATGCAGGAAGGATTGTTCGCATCCCTACATCTGAACCATTCCGATCACCGCGTGCAATTGCATCATACACCCCTGAAAGGTAATCGTTTCTGATATCATTCTGGTGGTCACGAATGTAATCCAATAGATATTGCTCCACACTACAATAAGCTGTGACTACATATTGTTGAAAGAGCCTTCCGGACCGTGTCAGCAGACTATATTCTTTAAAGCGATCATGCAATTGATATGCGTAGTACATCTTCATTGACATCTTTTTGGTTTGTTCCACTGTTTGAGTATCCGGGTTCCATAAACGTAGGCCAATGTGGAATCCATCTTCTCCGAAAACGAAAAGTAGAGGAAACTGGAATGACATATAGCAAGGATGCAATTTGCTAACTCTTTGTGGTTGGCTTGAACGTTGCTGAATAATGATATCAAACTCAGTCCCTGTATCAGGACCTCCTTCATAAACAATAGCTCCAATAGAATCGCCAGAAGGCAGCTCATGCTGTCGTGAACCCTTGACTGCAAATAACCGTATCTTGAAGTCAGGAATGTTGATGTGTCGTTGTATAGGTGATTATTCCTTATCAAGTTTTACATTTATATTTTGCCGACTTAACCTATAACAACACTAACGGGCAGTGTACCCGATCAATGTAGCCTAGTTGGTAAGTAGGGTGTCGATCACTAAGAGTGAGATTTCTAATATACTAATTCTAGAGGTATTCGACTCTTCTAAACTAACGTAAAGGGGGGTTCAGCCTGAGAGACTGGCACGAGTTTGGTTTTATACTAAACTAATTAAACTAAGCTAAACAAACGCTAGAAGCTTGAAAGTATCAAAAATAAGAAGAACGTGTTAACCAAGTTCAGTCATATATGATTAAGTTTTGATAAGTTTCTAAGACATGTAGTGATGGTGCTCACGACTAGGCGCGGTCTATCCTAAATAGGCGAGGAAGGGGCATGGCGACCCAAGCAATGCTCAGCTAGACACAGAGGTTATCAATGCACTAATAAAAGTCACCAAAGCGTTGGCTCTAATCTTATCGGCGAGTAAACCCTTAATGATTACTTATGTCTATCCTATTCTAGATTCTATTTTAAGTCTTTTTGACTGACTAATCCTGTCACAATTAATCAGAACCCGCATAAAGCTGCTTAATGATTACCACGTTTATATATTATTTAGCCCTTAAGGGGCTTACATTAATCACGCAAACGATATTAATGAAGTATAAACTAATAAAGTAATCAAAACGAAGACCAAGCAACCGATCGAATTAGAAACTAATTAAACCATCAAATACTCATAAACTTGGCTAACACATAAGAGTGTTAGCCCATAATCTCTGTAACAAAATACAAAAACATAATCAAGACGAATAGAGTGTGAAACATAGTGAATACAATACGCTAACCGAATGATTAAGTAATGTAACAATGATAAGAGATGTTCTTCAAGTATAATTGGGTCTTCAAGGGTGATCTTCTGCTGTTTTGAGAGGCTTTGATCGTCTGGGAATGGCTCTAAGGGTTCCCAAAGATGCCCTAATTCGTTAATGAGTTCGGTATTTATAGTTTCTGAAATCTGGGTCGATACGTCGCATCTAGAGAGTTAGATGCGCCGCATCTATAAGTAAACGTAGCCTCCAAGTCTGAAACTGACCCAATACGGCGCATCTAAAGACCAGATGCGCCTCATCTCCCAATACGGCGCATCTAAGGACCAGATGCGCCGCATCTCCATCAGATATAGGTAGATCTCCTTTTTCTCTTTCCGTGGCCGCTTGAATCAACTAAATCGGAGTCCGGATGAAGATTTTATGGCCAAAATACGAAAGCATCTTCAAGTGTCGACTTGTAATCTTGACTTCTTCATTAAGCTTCTAATCTTCACTTGATCTCTTGAATTCTTGGTAAGGATTGTATATGGCCGATACGGCGCATCGGATTGGTCCGATGCGGCGTATCAAGGTAACTTCGCGTGGGCTCCAAGATTATAATATTCAGGAATATTCGTACACCGCCAGAAGATGCGGCGTAACTCCATGATTAGATGCGGCGTATGTCCTCTTGTATCTTGGATCGTATCTGGTGAGATATTGATAGTGATGCGCCGTATGTAATAGGTGAGATGCGGCGCATGTGGAGTAGAACAAGTTGATTATTCTTCGTTGACCAAAGTTTCATATGCGGCGCATGGGATAAATCCATGCGGCGCATTCTTCAAAGTCAGGCAGTGGTCTTCATTCTCTTCATTCCAACAACCGATTCCAATCATGATCATTTTACTCCATTTTTAGTCCATAATCGCTAAGTTTCACCAAATGCTTGTTTTTACCTGAGAATTACAAAAGTAAACGATTAAGTATCAATCCTCATACATAATATAGTAAAACAAGTCAAATTAATAGGATAAATGATGGTAATAAAATGTACTTATTTGAGTTCATCAAATATCCCCCCACTTGAACTTTACTTGTCCCCAAGTAAACCTTAGAATTAATCTTATGAAAATGTATCCTAAAAGGTATTAGGATTTTTTTTTATATTTAAGCATGTATTCGTTTATTTCATAATCACACAACCAAACACTTAACGAATTAGAAGTAAAATAAAATAATTTGATAAAAGCAAATCTAATCGTTTAACTGTCCAGTCGCGACGAATATTCTATCATAAGCTTGGCAAGTATACACATCTCCTCCACTAAAGCTAAGGAATAACAAGTCTAAAGCGGTAAAAAGGGTTTTTTTTAGGCTTAAGGGTTAATTATTCTCTTTTCTATCGATCTCAAATTCCAGAAAAGGCGACAAAATCACAAATACATGATCGAATCCACGAACACGATACTTGCAATTGCTCAAATCCTTAACTCGAATAGGCTAAAGATAGGTCCAAACTTCACCAATAATAATATATCAAAAAGGGCGACAAAATCATAAATACATAGCCGAATCCACGACTACAATACTTAAGATTGCTCAAATCCCTAATCTCAATAAATCAAAGGTTTGGCTGGATAACGAATAATAGGGTATGGATAACATTTGGGATATAAATTGGTGTAGAATAAAAATAAACAAAACAAATAAATTAAAATCCTAAGTGTGGTTAATCACTATCCCAACCATCCCATGAATAAGACTCATATCATTGAATAACTCACGCTTTAACACTTGAAACACACGCTTTAGGTAGACACGAATTATACTCAACAAGATCTTAATCAAAGAATAAACCTTAATTGGCGTTCCCATAACTGCCAATTCCCATTCAATCCATATAATATACAACAAATAGTGGTGATATCGACCACTTACATAACTTTACATAAGTTGGTTTAAACAAACATCCAACTTTTTTTTTTTTTTTTTTTTTTTTTTTTTTTTTTTTTTTTTTTTCAAACATAAAAATAAACATAGATGTGTAAAATTTCACCACATCACTATAATGATAATTCTGGATAATTTTTCCATACTTTTCATACTTTCAGAAATAACGCTAATAGTGAAAGTAGTAAACACACGAAAAATAAATTCAAAGATATACAATATTTACTTTCACTCCAATTGCATTGTGCAATTTCCCGACCTAACCATAGATAATGAATTACGCACGCGAACACAGGTAATGTAAGGAAACACACTTTTCCTATAGCAATTAACCAACCACGGATTCTAATCTACAGGGTAGGCTAAGGTGTAAGGGTGTAACGAAACATTTTAAACATAGGTGTAAGAAACGAAAGGAATGGCTCTGAGGGTTTTTCTAGGGGTATCTTACTCTAAAAGTGAGAGTAACAAAAGGGTTTATACGGGGGTTAACTAACCAGTGTAGTTAGTTAATAACACATAACATATAATAGGCTTTTTGGGTGTAATCCTAGAAATTTACCAATTTAGACAAGTCATTCCAATTATATAACTAATACTTATTATGGTGATCTCGAATAGTATACAAGCCAAGTTCTAAAGTTTACAAGTCACCGGCACACTCATAGATTTGTGAATTTTGAAAAATCACAATTTTTGAAAATAACGTCATGTGTGCAGCTATGCAACTTAGATCTTAAACAAAAACATGCTAAAAAAAATTTTTAAGTTTGATATATTAAGCACATTTTAAGCATAATTTTTGAAAAAGTTTAGGACAAGTAATTGTTAAGTGTTCTAATTCTCCAATCCCCCCACTTAAGTTAAACAACGTCCTCGTTGTTTGTATAAAGGTTAAAAACTGGAAAATAAAAGAATTAGAACAGGAAAACTCCCCTGAGATTTGCTTGGTATGATCCTCCATTAGTATAAGAGCAAAAATCATCTTTCTTGTGGATTAGGATGTTAAAGCTTCATACTTGATGTATCCACAGGAAATCCAGGAAACTATAATACCACCAACACTTTAAAACACACCTAAGATAAGAAAGGTTCAAACTTGCATAATACATTAGTAGTTAGATAAGAATAAAACTTAAAAATTAAAACTGAAAATCATCAGGTCAGTCGATGCGCCGTATCTTATTGAAGAAGATACGTCGTTCGAGCCTGGAATAAATACGGATCAGAATAAAGATGCGCCGCATCCTTAACCAGGGATGCGCCGCATTCAAAATAAACTGATAAAAAGTTTTAAAGTCGAAAATAAAAATGCAGAAAAATTAAAATAAGATATGACCATTGCAGGAGATGCGTCGCATCTCAGAATTAAGATGCGCCGTATCCTCATGCGGGCTGACTGACTCGACGTAAAAACAGAAAATAAAATAAAATAAAAGATAAGCATGGGTTGCCTCCCACGAAGCGCTTGTTTTTGTTCGAGTCACGAGCCTGACTCCACCCTTATTTACTGTGTAACAGGGTGTTGTTCCCCCCACTTGGTATCAAGTGCGGATGATAGTAGCAATAAACACGAAAAGAGTGTAAATTTGCTATTAAAGATGGAAGAAATACATAAAGATCATACCTTGGCAATATATGTACATCTTCCCTATTCTTACCGGTTTGGTTGATAAATTGGATGACTTGACCACTTCATCTGAAAGAGTAGTGTGTTGAGGAAAAATGAGTCTCCTTTATTCTTGGTTAGTCTCTTTGGTAGTAAGTCGTCCCTTGACTTCCGCAGAAGATGAGAAAGGGTCTTTGGCAAGTAAAAGTTCGAGTTCCTCTACATACTTCATAGGGTCGGAATCATCATCTTCATCAATCATAGCAATGTTTAAGAGCTCATCACCAAATTCTTCTTCGAGCTCCACCAAATACGGGTTGATCACAGGTGCTTCAATAGGTAGTGTAATAGATTTCACCTCATCATCTTTTTGTTTTGCAACCTGTTCAGGAAAAACTAGCAAGATTATTAGTAACGGGATTAATTATATTAAATAAATTACTACCACTTTGTGTTTTAGTGACTCCAATTCGTCCTGTGAATCTCCATCTTCAACTAGTGGTCTGGCAATTTCAGCATCGTCCCGAATTTCATCTTTAAATAAGTAATCCCAGACTTCTTCAAAATCCCTCGTTGGGTCAAAATCTGGTTGAGGTATGTCATCATCAACTATGGCGTCAAATGGTTCGAAATCAAAATTAGAATACTTTTCATCTTCATCCGTTGGATTGTCTAATGGTGGTAATACGATTGCTGAATATTCTTCATCGTAATGTTCCGTATACCCATCATTTTCTTGTGCAATCTTCGGAGAAAAAGTACTATCAATAACAATTTTCCGGAATTGGTTTCATGATATATGATTCTTCCTCATCATCATTTGACATACACCAAGCGTGTTGAAACGGCAATTTGTTTCTTTCTTTCCTTGACTTTTCTCGTCCAAGAATCAAGTATTCTTCCATAGTGATTTCTTTCGTATCAATGACTTGTGCACCATATCTTGCTCTTTCCCAATCGTAGATCCCATTATTGCTCAAGGCTCTTTCCTCTCCAAGTCTGATATATTCTTCCATTGTAATATCCGGATCGTCCATCTTCCTGAAATAAAAACTTACTCGTGCAAAAGAAGGGTGAAACGATCAAAGTAAAATAAAAGTTTCTGATATCTTCTGTTGATGCGCCGTATCCAAAAAGTTGGATACGCCGTATCTTACAATCGTTAAAATTTAATCAGACTTTATTCAGAAAATAGATACGCCGCTCAGGAATTAGAATGCGCCGTATCTGTTTTAATTAATCAAAAATCAGCTTATCTAATTAAAATTAAATGCGTCGTATTAACGAAAGTTAATGCGCCGTATTTTCGTTACGTTTAAAAATAAATATCGATTTTTGATTCAGAAAGATGCGCCGTATCGATATAGATCGATGTGTCGTATCTGTTTAATAATTCGCAAACTGTTTTTAATTAAAATAATAGATACGCCGTATCTACGGAAGCAGATGCGTCGTATGGCGTTAACGTTTAGAAAAATTTTTTTTTATTAAAAACAGATACGCCGTATCCGCAAAAGCAGATGCGTCGTATTACTTTATCGCTTTTAAAAAAAAATTCGTATTAAAAACAGATACGCCGTATCTTGGGGAAAAGATGCGTCGTATCGAATTAATTAAACGCGTTGTATTTAAAAAAAATTAAACGCAATACGCCGTATCTGAGAGATCAGATGCGCCGTATCGTTTGATTTAGCACAGTACAACGATAGCAGAACAGAAAAAAAAAATACGAAAAATAAAAACAAAAAATAAAAACACACGACGAAAATAAAACACACAAAAATAAAAGAAAACAATTAACACACAATACAACAAATATGCAAAATAGTACAATGATGCAATTAATCTAATAAAAAGAAAAACCTAATTAAAATACTAATCAAATTAACAGATAATAACAATTCACTCCCCGGCAGCGGCGCCAAAAACTTGATGTGTCGTTGTATAGGTGATTATTCCTTATCAAGTTTTACATTTATATTTTGCCGACTTAACCTATAACAACACTAACGGGCAGTGTACCCGATCAATGTAGCCTAGTTGGTAAGTAGGGTGTCGATCACTAAGAGTGAGATTTCTAATATACTAATTCTAGAGGTATTCGACTCTTCTAAACTAACGTAAAGGGGGGTTCAGCCTGAGAGACTGGCACGAGTTTGGTTTTATACTAAACTAATTAAACTAAGCTAAACAAACGCTAGAAGCTTGAAAGTATCAAAAATAAGAAGAACGTGTTAACCAAGTTCAGTCATATATGATTAAGTTTTGATAAGTTTCTAAGACATGTAGTGATGGTGCTCACGACTAGGCGCGGTCTATCCTAAATAGGCGAGGAAGGGGCATGGCGACCCAAGCAATGCTCAGCTAGACACAGAGGTTATCAATGCACTAATAAAAGTCACCAAAGCGTTGGCTCTAATCTTATCGGCGAGTAAACCCTTAATGATTACTTATGTCTATCCTATTCTAGATTCCATTTTAAGTCTTTTTGACTGACTAATCCTGTCACAATTAATCAGAACCCGCATAAAGCTGCTTAATGATTACCACGTTTATATATTATTTAGCCCTTAAGGGGCTTACATTAATCACGCAAACGATATTAATGAAGTATAAACTAATAAAGTAATCAAAACGAAGACCAAGCAACCAATCGAATTAGAAACTAATTAAACCATCAAATACTCATAAACTTGGCTAACACATAAGAGTGTTAGCCCATAATCTCTGTAACAAAATACAAAAACATAATCAAGACGAATAGAGTGTGAAACATAGTGAATACGATACGCTAACCGAATGATTAAGTAATATAACAATGATAAGAGATGTTCTTCAAGTATAATTGGGTCTTCAAGGGTGATCGTCTGGGAATGGCCCTAAGGGTTCCCAAAGATGCCCTAATTCGTTAATGAGTTCGGTATTTATAGATTCTGAAATCTGGGTCGATACGGCGCATCTATAGAGTTAGATGCGCCGCATCTATAAGTAAACGTAGCCTCCAAGTCTGAAACTGACCCAATACGGCGCATCTAAATACCAGATGCGCCTCATCTCCCAATACGGCGCATCTAAGGACCAGATGCGCCGCATCTCCTTCAGATACAGGTAGATCTCCTTTTTCTCTTTCCGTGGCCGCTTGAATCACCTAAAACGGAGTCCGGATGAAGATTTTATGGCCAAAATACGAAAGCATCTTCAAGTGTCGACTTGTAATCTTGACTTCTTCATTAAGCTTCTAATCTTCACTTGATCTCTTGAATTCTTGGTAAGGATTGTATATGGCCGATACGGCGCATCGGATTGGTCCGATGCGGCGTATCAAGGTAACTTCGCGTGGGGTCCAAGATTATAATATTCAGGAATATTCGTACACCACCAGAAGATGCGGCGTAACTCCATGATTAGATGCGGCGTATGTCCTCTTGTATCTTGGATCGTATCTGGTGAGATATTGATAGTGATGCGCCGTATGTAATAGGTGAGATGCGGCGCATCTGGAGTAGAACAAGTTGATTATTCTTCGTTGACCAAAGTTTCATATGCGGCGCATGGGATAAATCCATGCGGCGCATTCTTCAAAGTCAGGCAGTGGTCTTCATTCTCTTCATTCCAACAACCGATTCCAATCATGATCATTTTACTCCATTTTTAGTCCATAATCGCTAAGTTTCACCAAATGCTTGTTTTTACCTGAGAATTACAAAAGTAAACGATTAAGTATCAATCCTCATACATAATATAGTAAAACAAGTCAAATTAATAGGATAAATGATGGTAATAAAATGTACTTATTTGAGTTCATCAAATATCCCCCCACTTGAACTTTACTTGTCCCCAAGTAAACCTTAGAATTAATCTTATGAAAATGTATCCTAAAAGGTATTAGGATTTTTTTTTATATTTAAGCATGTATTCGTTTATTTCATAATCACACAACCAAACACTTAACGAATTAGAAGTAAAATAAAATAATTTGATAAAAGCAAATCTAATCGTTTAACTGTCCAGTCGCGACGAATATTCTATCATAAGCTTGGCAAGTATACACATCTCCTCCACTAAAGCTAAGGAATAACAAGTCTAAAGCGGTTAAAAAGGGTTTTTTTAGGCTTAAGGGTTAATTATTCTCTTTTCTATCGATCTCAAATTCCAGAAAAGGCGAAAAAATCACAAATACATGATCGAATCACGAACACGATACTTGCAATTGCTCAAATCCTTAACTCGAATAGGCTAAAGATAGGTCCAAACTTCACCAATAATAATATATCAAAAAGGGCGACAAAATCATAAATACATAGCCGAATCCACGACTACGATACTTAAGATTGCTCAAATCCCTAATCTCAATAAATCAAAGGTTTGGCTGGATAACGAATAATAGGGTATGGATAACATTTGGGATATAAATTGGTGTAAAATAAAAAATAAACAAAACAAATAAATTAAAATCCTAAGTGTGGTTAATCACTATCCCAACCATCCCATGAATAAGACTCATATCATTGAATAACTCACGCTTTAACACTTGAAACACACGCTTTAGGTAGACACGAATTATACTCAACAAGATCTTAATCAAAGAATAAACCTTAGTTGGCGTTCCCATAACTGCCAACTCCCATTCAATCCATATAATATACAACAAATAGTGGTGATATCGACCACTTACATAACTTTACATAAGTTGGTTTAAACAAACATCCAACTTTTTTTTTTTTTTTTTTTTTTTTTTTTTTTCAAACATAAAAATAAACATAGATGTGTAAAATTTCACCACATCACTATAATGATAATTCTGGATAATTTTTCCATACTTTTCATAACTTCAGAAATAACGGTAATAGTGAAAGTAGTAAACACACGAAAAATAAACTCAAAGATATACAATATTTACTTTCACTCCAATTGCATTGTGCAATTTCCCGACCTAACCAAAGATAATGAATTACGCACGCGAACACAGGTAATGTAAGGAAACACACTTTGCCTATAGCAATTAACCAACCACGGATTCTAATCTACAGGGTAGGCTAAGGTGTAAGGGTGTAACGAAACATTTTAAAATAGGTGTAAGAAACGAAAGGAATGGCTCTGAGGGTTTTTCTAGGGGTATCTTACTCTAAAAGTGAGAGTAACAAAAGGGTTTATACGGGGGTTAACTAACCAGTGTAGTTAGTTAATAACACATAACATATAATAGGCTTTTTGGGTGTAATCCTAGAAATTTACCAATTTAGACAAGTCATTCCAATTATATAACTAATACTTATTATGGTGATCTCGAATAGTATACAAGCCAAGTTCTAAAGTTTACAAGTCACCGGCACACTCATAGATTTGTGAATTTTGAAAAATCACAATTTTTGAAAATAACGTCATGTGTGCAGCTATGCAACTTAGATCTTAAACAAAAACATGCTAAAAAAATTTTTTAAGTTTGATATATTAAGCACATTTTAAGCATAATTTTTGAAAAAGTTTAGGACAAGTAATTGTTAAGTGTTCTAATTCTCCAATCCCCCACTTAAGTTAAACAACGTCCTCGTTGTTTGTATAAAAGGTTAAAAACTGGAAAATAAAAGAATTAGAACAGGAAAACTCCCCTGAGATTTGCTTGGTATGATCCTCCATTAGTATAAGAGCAAAAATCATCTTTCTTGTGGATTAGGATGTTAAAGCTTCATACTTGATGTATCCACAGGAAATCCAGGAAACTATAATACCACCAACACTTTAAAACACACCTAAGATAAGAAAGGTTCAAACTTGCATAATACATTAGTAGTTAGATAAGAATAAAACTTAAAAATTAAAACTGAAAATCATCAGGTCAGTCGATGCGCCGTATCTTATTGAAGAAGATACGCCGTGTCGAGCCTGGAATAAATACGGATCAGAATAAAGATGCGCCGCATCCTTAACCAGGGATGCGCCGCATTCAAAATAAACTGATAAAAAGTTTTAAAGTCGAAAATAAAAATGCAGAAAAATTAAAATAAGATATGACCATTGCAGGAGATGCGTCGCATCTCAGAATTAAGATGCGCCGTATCCTCATGCGGGCCTGACTGACTCGACGTAAAAACAGAAAATAAAATAAAATAAAAGATAAGCATGGGTTGCCTCCCACGAAGCGCTTGTTTTTGTTCGAGTCACGAGCCTGACTCCACCCTTATTTACTGTGTAACAGGGTGTTGTTCCCCCCACTTGGTATCAAGTGCGGATGATAGTAGCAATAAACACGAAAAGAGTGTAAATTTGCTATTAAAGATGGAAGAAATACATAAAGATCATACCTTGGCAATATATGTACATCTTCCCTATTCTTACCCGGTTTGGTTGATAAATTGGATGACTTGACCACTTCATCTGAAAGAGTAGTGTGTTGAGGAAAAATGAGTCTCCTTTCTTCTTGGTTAGTCTCTTTGGTAGTAAGTCGTCCCTTGACTTCCGCAGAAGATGAGAAAGGGTCTTTGGCAAGTAAAAGTTCGAGTTCCTCTACATACTTCATAGGGTCGGAATCATCATCTTCATCAATCATAGCAATGTTTAAGAGCTCATCATCAAATTCTTCTTCGAGCTCCACCAAATACGGGTTGATCACAGGTGCTTCAATAGGTAGTGTAATAGATTTCACCTCATCATCTTTTTGTTTTGCAACCTGTTCAGGAAAACTAGCAAGATTATTAGTAACGGGATTAATTATATTAAATAAATTTGTACCACTTTGTGTTGTAAGTGACTCCAATTCGTCCTGTGAATCTCCATCTTCAACTAGTGGTCTGGCAATTTCAGCATCGTCCCGAATTTCATCTTTAAATAAGTAATCCCAGACTTCTTCAAAATCCCTCGTTGGGTCATAATCTGGTTGAGGTATGTTATCATCAACTATGGCGTCAAATGGTTCGAAATCAAAATTAGAATACTTTTCATCTTCATCCGTTGGATTGTCTAATGGTGGTAATACGATTGCTGAATATTCTTCATCGTAATGTTCCGTATACCCATCATTTTCTTGTGCAATCTCCGGAGAAAAAGTACTATCAATAACAATTGCCGGAATTGGTTTCATGATATATGATTCTTCCTCATCATCATTTGACATACACCAAGCGTGTTGAAACGGCAATTTGTTTCTTTCTTTCCTTGACTTTTCTCGTCCAAGAATCAAGTATTCTTCCATAGTGATTTCTTTCGTATCAATGACTTGTGCACCATATCTTGCTCTTTCCCAATCGTAGATCCCATTATTGCTCAAGGCTCTTTCCTCTCCAAGTCTGATATATTCTTCCATTGTAATATCCGGATCGTCCATCTTCCTGAAATAAAAACTTACTCGTGCAAAAGAAGGGTGAAACGATCAAAGTAAAATAAAAGTTTCTGATATCTTCTGTTGATGCGCCGTATCCAAAAAGTTGGATACGCCGTATCTTATAATCGTTAAAATTTAATCAGACTTTATTCAGAAAATAGATACGCCGCTCAGGAATTAGAATGCGCCGTATCTGTTTTAATTAATCAAAAATCAGCTTATCTAATTAAAATTAAATGCGTCGTATTAACGAAAGTTAATGCGCCGTATTTTCGTTACGTTTAAAAATAAATATCGATTTTTGATTCAGAAAGATGCGCCGTATCGATATAGATCGATGCGTCGTATCTGTTTAATAATTCGCAAACTGTTTTTAATTAAAATAATAGATACGCCGTATCTACGGAAGCAGATGCGTCGTATGGCGTTAACGTTTAGAAAAATTTTTTTTTATTAAAAACAGATACGCCGTATCCGCAAAAGCAGATGCGTCGTATTACTTTATCGCTTTAAAAAAAAAATTCGTATTAAAAACAGATACGCCGTATCTTGGGGAAAAGATGCGTCGTATCGAATTAATTAAACGCGTTGTATTTAAAAAAAATTAAACGCAATACGCCGTATCTGAGAGATCAGATGCGCCGTATCGTTTGATTTAGCACAGTACAACGATAGCAGAACAGAAAAAAAATACGAAAAATAAAAACAAAAAATAAAAACACACGACGAAAATAAAACACACAAAAATAAAAGAAAACAATTAACACACAATACAACAAATATGCAAAATAGTACAATGATGCAATTAATCTAATAAAAAGAAAAACCTAATTAAAATACTAATCAAATTAACAGATAATAACAATTCACTCCCCGGCAGCGGCGCCAAAAACTTGATGTGTCGTTGTATAGGTGATTATTCCTTATCAAGTTTTACATTTATATTTTGCCGACTTAACCTATAACAACACTAACGGGCAGTGTACCCGATCAATGTAGCCTAGTTGGTAAGTAGGGTGTCGATCACTAAGAGTGAGATTTCTAATATACTAATTCTAGAGGTATTCGACTCTTCTAAACTAACGTAAAGGGGGGTTCAGCCTGAGAGACTGGCACGAGTTTGGTTTTATACTAAACTAATTAAACTAAGCTAAACAAACGCTAGAAGCTTGAAAGTATCAAAAATAAGAAGAACGTGTTAACCAAGTTCAGTCATATATGATTAAGTTTTGATAAGTTTCTAAGACATGTAGTGATGGTGCTCACGACTAGGCGCGGTCTATCCTAAATAGGCGAGGAAGGGGCATGGCGACCCAAGCAATGCTCAGCTAGACACAGAGGTTATCAATGCACTAATAAAAGTCACCAAAGCGTTGGCTCTAATCTTATCGGCGAGTAAACCCTTAATGATTACTTATGTCTATCCTATTCTAGATTCCATTTTAAGTCTTTTTGACTGACTAATCCTGTCACAATTAATCAGAACCCGCATAAAGCTGCTTAATGATTACCACGTTTATATATTATTTAGCCCTTAAGGGGCTTACATTAATCACGCAAACGATATTAATGAAGTATAAACTAATAAAGTAATCAAAACGAAGACCAAGCAACCAATCGAATTAGAAACTAATTAAACCATCAAATACTCATAAACTTGGCTAACACATAAGAGTGTTAGCCCATAATCTCTGTAACAAAATACAAAAACATAATCAAGACGAATAGAGTGTGAAACATAGTGAATACGATACGCTAACCGAATGATTAAGTAATATAACAATGATAAGAGATGTTCTTCAAGTATAATTGGGTCTTCAAGGGTGATCGTCTGGGAATGGCCCTAAGGGTTCCCAAAGATGCCCTAATTCGTTAATGAGTTCGGTATTTATAGATTCTGAAATCTGGGTCGATACGGCGCATCTATAGAGTTAGATGCGCCGCATCTATAAGTAAACGTAGCCTCCAAGTCTGAAACTGACCCAATACGGCGCATCTAAATACCAGATGCGCCTCATCTCCCAATACGGCGCATCTAAGGACCAGATGCGCCGCATCTCCTTCAGATACAGGTAGATCTCCTTTTTCTCTTTCCGTGGCCGCTTGAATCACCTAAAACGGAGTCCGGATGAAGATTTTATGGCCAAAATACGAAAGCATCTTCAAGTGTCGACTTGTAATCTTGACTTCTTCATTAAGCTTCTAATCTTCACTTGATCTCTTGAATTCTTGGTAAGGATTGTATATGGCCGATACGGCGCATCGGATTGGTCCGATGCGGCGTATCAAGGTAACTTTGCGTGGGGTCCAAGATTATAATATTCAGGAATATTCGTACACCGCCAGAAGATGCGGCGTAACTCCATGATTAGATGCGGCGTATGTCCTCTTGTATCTTGGATCGTATCTGGTGAGATATTGATAGTGATGCGCCGTATGTAATAGGTGAGATGCGGCGCATCCGGAGTAGAACAAGTTGATTATTCTTCGTTGACCAAAGTTTCATATGCGGCGCATGGGATAAATCCATGCGGCGCATTCTTCAAAGTCAGGCAGTGGTCTTCATTCTCTTCATTCCAACAACCGATTCCAATCATGATCATTTTACTCCATTTTTAGTCCATAATCGCTAAGTTTCACCAAATGCTTGTTTTTACCTGAGAATTACAAAAGTAAACGATTAAGTATCAATCCTCATACATAATATAGTAAAACAAGTCAAATTAATAGGATAAATGATGGTAATAAAATGTACTTATTTGAGTTCATCAAATGTCTTCAGCACTCAGTAGGTTTCTTGCTGTCCTAAATAAACGAACCAACTCATTGTGCTCATCTAGAACCTGAATCAACCCATTAACAATTTCTGGCCTTAAATTTTGACCGCCATCTTCAAAATGGGTCAAACGATTCTGTATTTCATTTTGTGTATCAAAGATGTATAACTGCAAGAATACGTGGGTCAGTTTCTTCAGCCGGACAAAGAGAACCTATCCAATGATAAATCTGCCCCGATATTTTGAAGACATACGGGCCACGACCTCTGTTTACTGATTCATCGGTTTGAGCTCCTAACGAAGTCATAGCAAACATTGAGTTATAAGCTCTGACATTCTCCATGAAATGGCGGTCTGTGAACAATTGCTTGATATATGCAGGGTATTCGGATTGACGACGCAAAACTACTTGACCACCCATGCAACATCTGTGATAGCTAGGGGATGCACGGCTTCCATGTTTGATCCTTTCTTCAAACCAAAAAAGCGCCTTGCAATGACGACAGACCCTGTTACATGCCCCTAAAGACACATATGCATCTGGTGGTCCTGTAAAGGCATTAAAAAAAAACTATATAAAAATGAAGGTTAAAAGGAATAAAAGAAACAGAAACAACGTCCCATATAGCAAGGAAACATAATTAATAGTACCGCGCGTTGGCGTTAATACCAGTTCTTTGTGTTCTCGCTGCTCGCCTAGCGCTCGATATAGGAATTTGTAACCGTTTGAGAAATGGTAGAGGAGTAGAGGACGGAGTTGAAAGTGCGCATTATAGTTAGAAGATGCAGTAGGAGCAGGTCAGATTCAACTGCGAAAAGAGCAACAAACGTTACTACAGATAAAAGTCCCATATAGCAATAAAACAAATTAAACTACCTGTGTGTTGGCGGTTAATACCAGTTCTTTGTATTCTCACTGCTCGCCTAGCACTCGATACAGGATTTCTAGCTGTTTGAGAAGTGGCAGCAGGAGTAGAGGGCATATTTTGAAAGTGCGCATTATAGGTAGAAGATGCAGCAGGAGCAGGTTCAGGTTCAACTGCGAAGACCAACAGTTAAAGTTAGACACAGGAAGCGAAAGCAGAAGCGTTAAAAAGGGTGTAAAAAGCAATAAAATACAGACATATACAAATGACAATAAGAAAATGTACAGCACCGGTTGTTGCCGACAGTGATACATCATCTACCTTCTGTTTCCCTTTTCCAGTAACATCCGTTCGATCCGAGACACTACATCGATAACCTTTATGGCGCTCATTAATTGATATACCATTAGAACATCTGCTAGGAATTGTGGAAAGAACATCGTTGTTGGTATAACACAAAGAATTTCACTATCCATGAATTCAGCAATGTCACACGGAGGAATCATTATACTCTCGCAAAACGAATTTGGCATATCAACTGTTAGGAAGCCACCACCAGTATTAGAATCCGAATGCGGGCGTATATCTGTTGGCATATCTCGTATGAAAAAAATGCGACGTAAGTAAACATAGGCAAACGATGAAAAAGGAAACTGAAAAATAAAAGATACAGAACATTACCAGAAGAGGTGGTAGTTCCCAAATGCATTGAAACAGGCATACCAACATGACATGGACCTGCAAATAAGAGATGCGGGTAAATAATTATACGCACGAACAAAATACAAATATAAACAAACATCAATAAAAAAAGATACGGTACCAGTTGCTGCTGACAGTGGGATGTGATCCATATTTTGTTTCCCTTTTCTGTCGGTACTTGTAGAGAGCGGAAAGGCACGTACACAGTCCTGACGAAGTTCAGTAATCGATATACCATTCGAAGATTTTGTAGACACACCAGGGACAGCGTTGATAGTAACGGAATCATGTTCCAAGGGATCGTTACAGCGTAAGGAATCGTCAACACACATGAATTCAGCGAGGTCACATGCAGGAAGCATTATACTTTCACAAACTGAAGTAGGCGTATCAATCATAAGAAACCCGCCAACGTTGTTAGCATCTAAATCAGCGGCCACATCTATAACACCACCAGGGAGCATCCCTTCACCAAGATCACAGCCAACAGACCCGTTTCCTTCTAATGATCGGTTACAACTATTTCTACGGACACCTTTAGTCTTACTCCTCATACTTAACAAATAACTATATTTTTTAGTTATGGGGCAAGGTTTTATTCCGATTTCTTAGGGTTTTACTCTCATGACAAATTACACAAATGACAAATCGCATAAATCATTACAATCACCTATACAGATAAGGCGACTACTGCTTCGTACTACTATTCATCACAAATCAAACAAAACCGTAGATTACACAGATGATCACAAATCAGCTGGTATAACTACACACAAAGCACAACATACTACAAATGACACAACTAACTGCAACCACTTAATGGCAAACGACACAGTTGACCACAATCACTACAAATGGCTATAAACAAAGTGTAAACAAAAAAAATAAAACAAACATACGAATACACAAACCTAACGTCTTCTGATTCGGCGCGACAACAGTCTTCAAGGCCTCCAAAGCTGAAGAATAAAAAAATAACCAAATAAATAAATAAATAAGGCATCAACGCGTAGATCATAAGAAGCAAATACACAAACCACAAACGTATCGTCCTCCGGCAAAGTTAAAGCGCAGCAGCAGCCGATCAAAGTTGACGAAGAATATCTGTACAACTACCGAGAAAACCACAGGGAAGAGACACGTATAAATCTCTAGCGCATTCTATCATTTGTTAGAATTGGGGAAAGGCTAAAAGAAGCGAGGGAACAAACGAAAGGGGAAAAGCGGGAGCCCACAGCCCAAAATCGAGCCCAACACTGCTACAACAACTGTAGCAAAACTTGACGCTCCATTATATATAGAGTAATGGCAATTTGTATTATAACATGTTGTTGGTTTTATGGATAAAATATTAATACGTGCATGTCTAGTATCGAACCCGAGACCTCGGGATTGCACACAATGCAAACGAGAATAAGAGTATAATAATTATATATGTAAAATGTTATGTATATATAATTATTTAAACACTTGACGGACTTAACGGTCGTTAGTACTTAACCGTATGGACTAACTATCGTTAAATATGAAAGAAAATGACTAGAGTGAAACTAAGTGCCAAGAAGGATTTGGAAACCCTCTTGGGCTTGTAGAACCGGTCGACAAAGGGAATGGGGAGACCCAATCCCACTCAAACTTGTCCTCCAAGTTTACCTAGTATATATACAAGGTTTAGGGTTATTTGTTTCTCACCTTTTGTGCACACACACATAACCCTAAACTTGTTTTCTTTTCTTGTTCCTCTTTGGCCGATCGTTATACCCTAATACATAGGGTGTGTCGATTTTGGTTAATCCAAAACAAAGTGTTTTATTATTACTTGCATAATCTCTTATTCGTTATAGTTTGTGTGTACAAGAACGAGGTAACAACTCACTATAGTTGTTATCAAGGAATCGATCAATAAAACGGTAAGGGATTGATCATTGATTCATATAAACCCTAATTAGGGTTCTTCATATTGTTCAAGACAATTGCTTTTGATTCTTGTTCGGGCTAGAATCAATACGGTACGTTCTCTTTATGTTTAAGTTAATTCTTCATGTGTTATACTTATTTGTTTACACGTTTTCGCATTTGTGTACTTTGTGTTATGGAATTATATGATTGTCATGGTTTTTAAATTCCAAACACATGTATGATGTACGTATATACTATATATAATATAGTATGCGTGACCGAGGGAGGTTTATTTTAGGTCTTGTTCATAAACCAAACGTTCAAAATAAAATGTAAGATTTATCACTCTTGAGTCTTGGGTGTATAGAAAATCGAGTTATGTAAAATAAATGATATCTTGTGTGTCGAAATTAGATTTAAATGAGGCCAAGCGAATGAGTTGTGTCGAATTGTAAAAAAAAAGGAAAATCGAAATTTATTAATATTCGGTTGGGCCATGAATAGTAATTGGATTCGTTTAGTGTTTAATGAGTATGTTTGATCCGTCGTGGTCCGCGTGTGAGCTCGTTCTATCGTATCATAAATAACGTAACAATGTTTAGAAATGTAATAAACAAAAAGTTTAAATTGGCTCGTAAAAATGGTTAAGTGAACAGTAACGACGTGTTAATAATAGATTAACGTTCACTAATGACTAGAGAATTCTACGGGTTGCTACAACATTCATAAAACTCAGATACTTTACCATGTTTGTCCTCTGCAATGAGATATAAATCCTTGTAGTACCAGATGTGGCGCGGACGCTTCCTGATTCTTACTTGTCTCATTTTAATTCGCCTTCTTTAACCTTGCTGCTAGAAGTTTTGAAACAATCTTAAACGCATCATTAATCAAACTAAGCCTCAAATGGTTCAAATCTATCGGGTGGTTTGCTTTAGGGGTTTATACTATGAAACGGAGTTGGAACACGTTTATTCTATGAAACGGAGTTGGAACACTTATTAAAAGAGGAGTTTGAAGAGACTTGATTAAGTGTTACTTGAACTTCTGTTATTCTGACATCCACACTTTCTTGATAAAACCAAATGTGTAACCATCTGAACCTTGCGTTTTATCACATCACTATCCTTTAACGCTTCCCAGGCCTCTTGTATGGATAAGTCCCTAGGGAATTTGGCCAGCTATTGTGGAGTGAGTTTGGTAATCCAAAAATATGACAACCATCAGAGACATTCAGACACATAATAGATCAGTTTGGCGAATAATTGTGATCCTTAATCATATCTGTTTTGTTGACCCACTAGTTCTCAATATTCAATCTGAACCTGGTCTTTGAATGACAAAATACTTGTTCCTTCCATATCTTCAAGTCATTCTTTAAGGCTCGCAACTTCCTCGTGAAAATAAATGCAGCCCCACCAATCCTTTAACCATCCATTGTAAAACCTGAATGATTTTCGACCCCACATGAACCTATTCGCCTCATAGTAATGATAGATGATCAGATTCGTCATTTTTTTACCTGCTATAAGAGTTTCCAGTAGTGAAGTCTTCAACCATTTCTGATTTACATATATGCAGTCATTTCTTGACTGTTTTTTCTACTCTCTAATCCCTGTGAACCTTGAATTCTAGTTGGGATGTCAACCACTATAGAAGAATTCAAGAGTAACTGAATGCTGTCCATTGCCCATGTATCAACATTGCTGCGTAGTCTTTCATTCGAGTACAAAGAGGAGTTAAAATCTCCCATCATACATAACAGCCCGTGCCAAATACAAAGTAAAGACGATATAAGCAAAAGACCCTATCACTACGAACCAAGAAAAACATGCCATGTTTTGCTTTGTGATTAAAGGCACCTTGTCCCCGATCTATAACCAATGCTGCCGATCTATCTTGTCACAGAGTCATGACTCCCTCCACAGCTTCTGTATGACCAAGTTCAATTAAGAACAGGTTGCCTAACCAATCTCGCATGAGTTTCTTGGGCTAAATAATGCTTACCTGGTACTTTCTTGAAATCTTACCTACCATGGAACCTCTTGATCTATTTCCAAACCTATTGAATTCCATGCTAGGATCCTCATTCTAATTACGTTAGATCTGGTTCTTAATAATTGGCTATGTCTTACATAAATGCTTCATACCGTTGCTACTTGCTTTCATTTGATTGCCAAATACTATACCACTTGACTTGCCCACCTTAGTTAACTTATCATCATGTCAAGACATTCTATAGCAACCAACATCGTGTGAATTTGAAAACAACACACTTCCAGACTCTAGCAATAGGTTTGTCAGCAACTTTGTTTAGTCAGTTGTTGCTACTTCTCTTGACTATTACTTCTCAAAGTTACACGTTTGTGGTTTATTCTAAATCTACAATTTAATGTAGGCATAGAGTAGTAAGATTTTGTTTAGTCATTAATTGATATATAACCCTTTGAGTCCAAATTATGCATGTATGTGAGCAGAATGACGGAACTATTGCATTGTAACCTGAATTCCTATTCAAACATTATATAATGAAGTAGAGTCCAACTCTAAGGTTAGGAAACACGAGTAGCCATTTAATTTGCATTAATTATAACTTCCTTTGAGCAAAACGGTTTGAGAAAGACCACCTTTAGTAAACGTACTAAGTAATGCACAAAAGTCTAACAAAAAGTCAAGTTGATATGTGTTCAGTTGAAGAACTCATTTTGTGGTCATCAATATCAAACAAGTCGATGTAATGACAGTTACGTGTTTGCGAAGCTCAAAAAAACCAATTCATGCAAGCCTATCTAACAACTAAATCTATATAGTATGGTTGGATATGTCTTGAACTTTATCTTTTGCTACTGGAAGCAAATTGAGTTGTTTCACAATGTGTTTTTTTGGCCCATTTTGTTTTGAAGGCAATGTGCTTTTTGGCTCACATGAACGGTAACATAGTCGAGAAGGAGAACATCACGACCTTTTGTTTTATCCTAATGTATTACTAGTTTGTATGTGTAGCCACATCTACATGAATTGTATCCACTTTAGTAGTTAAGTTTGCTTTAAATTAGCAATAGGAGTGTAAATAATCCGAGCTACTCGTGAGCTAGTCAAGCTTGAGCCCAAACTCGAGCTTGATATGAGACTCGTTTGATAAGCATGCTTTGGATCAAGTTTCAAACATCGAGCTCAATTAAACTCGCGAATCTAAAGATTTGCTTACATTATTTTATTTTATTTGAAGGTGTCAAATAAAGTTCATATTTTTTTAAATACATTAATTAAAGTTCTATGTCAAACACATTATAAAGTTTATTTCAAAATATATATATATTATATATATATATATATATATATATATATATATATATATATATATATATATATATATATATATATATAGTGAGACTTTCTTGCGAGAACCATTTTATCTGCGAGAACTGAGAGAACCACCAAAAACATACATGCACGCCTTCAATAATTGTATTTTTGCACATATGTTCTATATGTTTTTAAAAAAACAACATATATGTTTTTAAAAAAACATAGTTGTTCTAAAGAATTTGATAAGAAATTGGAAATACAACATTTTTCTTTGAAGGTGTGCATGTATGTTCTTATAAGGCGTGCAACGACAATATTGCGACTTTGTGTAAGGTTTTTGTGAAAAAAGAGGATGAGTTCATGATGATATTGAAGAACATAGGTGGATACTTACGATTATTGATGATTTGCATGTATTTTTATTTTATTTTAAAAGGCGTGCATGTATGTTTTTTATGGTTCTCTCAGTTCTCGCAGATAAAATGGTTCTCGTAAGAAAGTCCCCCATATATATATATATATATATATATATATATATATATATAAATAAAGTTCATTCTTACTGGGCCTTTTCACGAATTTTAATGTTAGTGACACCAGTGGCGGATCTTGAAGTTTTTAGTGGAGGGGGCCGGAATTTTTTTTGTCCTATCGTTGTTATATTAGGGTCTTCTAATTCGGGCGGGCCTATTTAATAAATATAAATTTTTTCGAACGAAATACGGATAAGTTAGCACTACTAAGCGAAAAAAAGGGGGGCCCGGGCCCAACTAAGATCCGCCCCTGAGTGACACAAGCACATAAGTTCCGTAAAAGATCCACCATATATATAAACTGTTACACAACACTCAAACACAAATTGGGGATCTGAAACAAGAAGAAAAGATGCTCGGAGAACAAAACGGAGGAGGCTCCGGTGAGAGAGAAGTGGGTGTTTTTAAAGGGTAGTTGCCCCTCTCTTGCCACAACGTTATCATATCAGATCTTGTTGAGCCCATGACTTTGTTCCCCATATTTTATATTAAAATCAACAACCCTTGAAAAAAAAGAAAACAACAAAGCAACCACCAACTCAACATATAACCCTTCGTCTCAATATCTTTCTTTCTCTCTCTCTCTCACTAGAATTGAAAGATTGGGAAATTTGCATTTCTGTAACTCAAGATGACACTTATTTCCAACAGTGTTTGTTTTTTTGGGTATTTATTTAGTGTGTTGTTTGAAAGATGGCAATGATGATTAGTTTCTGTAAGGATTGTTTTAATCCGAGCATCTTAATAATCGGACACTGGGTGACATTCGACCCGTATCTTGGCGGGGCAATCTGGAGATGGTATTTGAATAAATGCAACCGGTATTTGCAGCCATGGCGTTGTTCGATCCCCTTTTGTCTGCTTCTTACTTACAGATCTGAGCCTCATTTTCAAATTTTGGTTTTTTGTTTACTCAGGTTTTGTAAAGAAATAGTAGTAATCGGTACTGTTTTAAAGAAATTGTTACTCCCTCCGTCTCAATTTTATTGTCACATTTTCCTTTTCCGTCTGTTCTAAAATTATTGTCACATACGATAAATAGAAAGTGAATAGGTGGTGGAGTTTGGTAAAGTTTCCTATATTACCTTTGGTTGAAATTAATATTGCAAACTTTAAAAAAGTGGTAATTAATTGGTTAAGGGTAAACTTGTCATTTAGCAAAAATGTAAGAGAGAGAAAGTAGTAATAGTGACATTTTTCTAAAAGAATGTGTTTTTTGTTGTGTGACAATAATTTTGAGACGGAGAAAGTAATATTTACTGTTTTTAAATTATTGTTACCAAAACATAATTTTCATAACTGTGAATGATGTTTTAATAACCGTTTAGGTTTTTGAACCACTTTAACAAACTCATTTAGCCAGCAAATTTTGGCTAGGCATGTACCCTCATTTCATGTGGCTTATTTTGAAACATTACCAACCTGCTATATAAATCGAAACATAAACTAAAGTTGCTAAATTATAAGCTATGGCACCAACTAATCACAAGCCTTTTTTATTATTATTACTAGCGGAGTATCCGCGTGATGCGCCAACGGGTCACCTTGTGAATAAATTTTCTGGCAATATGATGTTATTTGGTCATACATTTTTTAATAATTAATTTACTAATAACAATAATTTTAGTTAAAATAGTAAGTGTAATTGCAAATAGTTAAAAGGTTATGTGATTGTCAAAAGTTTATAGATGGTTCAAATGGGTTGTATTAATTTAGAGTGCTGTTAAAAGTTTACGAATTTAATACACTTAATTTTCTAGATGCAACGTTTATTTGTGTATGTGCAACAAGCTTTTGAAATTTTTATAATTAGCAAGCGTGTAAGCCGAATTTTAAGTCTTTCTATTTAGGAAATGGCCTAAATGCTTTATATAGTAGTACGATAATGGCGATAGTCGCCGCGTTGCGGGCGTGCCTGTTTATTTTTTCCATTGTTTTTGCTGTTTTTTTCTTTTGTTGTTGTGTCAGTTTTGCCTAAATAAAGTAGAATATTTAGCCGGTATTTATTCGTTATATGCTACCAACTGAAGAGAAAAAGCGTAATCGAAAAGAGCTGAGCAAAATCGGTAGTGAAAATTACAAATTTCATGACCACATCACAACCCCTTGGTTCCATATGCAAAGTCTTTTCACTCGACTCATAGATTTTTTCTTTTCCCTTTTTAGCAGCATTCTGCTGAAAACTTTATCAAAAGACGTTTTTTTGTTTTCCTCATACTCATAGTCAAATACAAATGAAATTGGAAACTGCAAAGATGACATGTGCCTCTTTCCTCTTGAGCAACTGCCTCTATCCTTTACAGCATGTACTTATGTGCCTCTTTTCTCTTCAGCAACGGCCTCTATCCTTTACAGCATGTACTTTCACTTCTAATGGTTCTGAAATGAAATGCATGTTCATTAGTAAGTTTGACATAAAAACTTTTGCAAACATTTGTAAAATAACTTGTTGCTTGATAAACCTTAAACCGTATCAAAATGCTAGCACCATTTTACAAAATCTAGAGATCGCATTAAACCATCATAACCATTGACCAACATCAATTCTAATTTCAACCTTGGTCTTAAACTAATTCACTGTTTATTTGATGCATGTCCTGTTTTGGGCTTTGTGTATCACAAATGACAACATAGCAATTTTCTATATCGATGTATTGAGTTGGTCTCATATATCTGCTCTTTAACATGTTTATCCTTATTCTAACTACTAATAAGAACACAATGAATCTATAAAAAGGATGTTATCCCACATTACTTTTGAATTGTAGGTTTATCCTAAATTCCTAATTACAGGTTTACCATAACAGCAAATTTCCTATATCTAAGCAATTAAAACAACATAAGATCATACCTTAAATAGAAAGTAGGGTCAGACATGCGCAAAAGACATAATGTACTGGAAGCAACTTTTAGGACAATGTGATCCCAATTCACGAAGCGTGCAAAAGGTCTTGAACTTGAATTTGTATTGAACAACTCTATCATCCAACTCAATCAACATGAATGACTCCTCTTCCCATTCTCCCAAAACAATAGACATCAAGCTCGGACGTATCCTCTACTGCATTACGTCAAAGGCTCCTAAAACATCCCTAAGATCTACAAAGTACTTGAACCGTCAATCTGAAGACCCATTCCTCATCATATAAATGCCCAAGTGTTTCTCCCAATGCTCATAATCCCAACACATAAGCACCAAAGACTCACCAGACTCAAACATCTTGATATCACAATACAACTTCAAATGAAACTGTGGAAGCTCTATCTTAGTTAAAACTGGACGCTCGTTCACAAAACCCAACTTATAATGCGTAGGCTGCTTCCCAAGCATAATGTTCACCCAATGAATCTCACCATTCCAATACACCCCAAACCCAAAACCCACAAATACTTCAGCAGGATACACGCCACAATCACTCCCTAACATAAGTATGTATGTCAGTACTAGACTAAGCACACACACGCATTAATGGCCAATAGTGATCACAATATAATATCTTAAAAGTGCACGAAGAGGGGAGACCTCTAAGTACTAAAATTGTGAGAAGGAGTGTAAGGCACACACCACCTGGTCACCATAATCCTATAAACATAAAACCTATGATGCATCCATACGCTCCCTAACATAAGTATGTATGTCAGTACTAGACTAAGCACACACACGCATTAATGGCCAATAGTGATCACAATATAATACATAAACATAAGGGGGAACGCCGTAGATCTATCACACCTCTACGTGAGTGTCATGCCTAGGGTGCCATCAAAGACATGGTCATGGTACCTCCACAACTAGGTTAGCTCAGGCACAGATCTATCATAGCATACAACAATGTAGACATAGCATGGTAAGAGAAACAAGATAGTGACTCAATTAAGCATGGCAAAACATAAGCATATCATGGCAGAGACATTTATAATAAATGTCAGAAAGGATCATATAGGAATGACAATCATGCAATGAAAGTCAAGAATCAATAAAGGGAATCATATCTGGCAAAGGATCATAATAAATATCTCTACTGAAAAGGGAAATAATATCTGTACGATAACATAAGTGTCTCAAAGTAAGACAGAATATTTGTACCTTGGACCGCAAGTGAAAACACAACTAGAAACATAAGGATCGGAAGCAAACTCCATCTTCAGCGAATCTACACGAATTCATGATTGTCTTATTAAAAACTTATTTTAAATCGGATTACTTAATTTAGTCGGCTTTCCATTTTTTTGTAACTTTCCTTTTATAGCAGCTTCCCAAAAATAGTAACTTTCCAAAAATAGTAAGTTTCCTCTTTAAGTAGTTTAACCGTTTCATAAATATTACTAATTCTCCATTCACTTCTCTTATTTCTATTATTCTCCTTCTTATACGTATGATATATTCATCATTTCTCATCTTATTCTTCTACAAATTATATACGCTATGTTAGTGCAAATATTACGATATTTAAACTAAACGGTTTCTTCGGTTTTAATAATGACAAACATCTAACTTGTAATACATAACGTAAAATGTGCAAGTTACTTGTAAACACAAATCATCAATGCATACTTACATCAACACCTCCCGACGTCTCAAGTATGCTTCAACGAAGTCGTAGATTTCCATCCCGACATAAATCACTCAAGGTATGGACAAATAAATCTACTACTTGACAAATGATCAAAGGATTATATTTTTCTAAACTTCACATTTTTAATGTGACAAAACATTTTTTCAAAAATATATTTTACAAATTATTTTTGAATTAAAAAGAAATGTTTTATTTTGAAAAATAAGTTTAAAAATCCCAACAGCTATTTTCCCCCCAAAATCAGCTCCAACCTTCCCCAAATAAGTTTTCACCAGAAAAGACAAAATTTGGAGCGTCCTAGTCTAGGACGGCTCCACGGTTCCACTAAATTTAGTGGAGCCGTGGCATGTTTAGTGGAGCCGTCCGTACAAAATTTTCTGTAACGTTCAGATTTTTCTTGCCTATAAATAGTGGACCATTTCACACTTCCAACTTGATTTTTCCAGTCCTTTTTCTCTGGTCTAATCCCTCCTCACTTAGATGACTTTATTTGATCATTTGGAGAGTCTTAGTTTGTTTAAGAGTGATCCAATCATCCATTCAAGTGATCCTCTTCATTCCTCTTGATTAGCAAGAGAAGAACACAAAGTATCCAAGTAGATACAAAGTGTTGTCATCCCTCTTGATTAGCAAGAGAAGAACACAAAGTATCCAAGTAGATACAAAGTGTTGTCATCCCTCTTGATTAGCAAGAGAAGAACACAAAGTATCCATGATGATACAAAGTGTTATCATTCCTCTTCATTTGCAAGAGAAGAACTCAAGGTATCCAAGAAGATACAAGAGTTGTAGTTGTTAGGTCTTGTAACATTTGTTACACTCTTGATTGTATCATAGCATACATCAAGATTATTTTTCTTTTGTGAGAGAGTGAGTCAAGATCATTGTGATCGTGTTGAGATCTTGGAGATCTCTTGAAGCCATTGGGCTTGTGTGTATTGATCAAGTGGATCAAGGGTAGATCGGGTAGATCGTGGTAGATTGGTGCTAGCTAAGATTAGCACTCGACATCTAGCTTAGTGTCGGAAATAGGATAAGCGACGTGTAAGGTGTAGATCGGGTAGATCGTGGTAGATTGCTGCTAGCTAAGATTAGCACTCGACATCTAGCTTAGTGTCGGAAAACAAGTTAAGCGACGTGTACGGTTTTCTCCGCCTGAAGGGAGTTTGTTGATTAGTGAAGTAACTCTCGAGTTGGGTACTCGGGGAGTGGAGTAGGGCGAAGAGGAGCTTCGTGTCCGAACCACTATAAATCACCGTGTCCGGTTTGCGCCTTCTTACTTATCTCTTTACTTTCATTTCATTCTTTATCGCTTTATATTTGCATTGCGTTTTTGCTTGTGTGGCTAGTTGCTTATGTTATGTTGATTATCTATGTGTCGTGTTTTGATTGTGCATATGTTGTAGTTTACTATATTCATCTCTTGATGCTATATGATCATAGTTGACACTTTTCATATCACATCACACTTGATCGGGAGTTTGATACAAAAGTTTTAAGTTTTTAAATGGAAACGTATTCACCCCCCACCCCTCTACGGTTTCCACAATTGGTACAAGAGCCACGTCGCTCAAATTTTTAAAACAAATGGTTTTCAAAATTGAGTACGATCCACGTATCAAATTACCCATGAAGGTGATAAAAATATGAAAAGTATTTAGTTGCTTAATACTTACAAGTTTTGTTGTTAAGTATACATTGTCATACTAGCTTGAAGGTTTTCTTAAATTAATAAAAGTTGGTTCTGTTCAAAACTGAAATAAAAGGTACGGCACCGTTAAATATAACGTACGGTTCCACTAAATATGGACGGTACCACTAAATTTAACGGTACCGTCGTATGTTTTTCAGAATTCGGTAATTTTTAAAAATTCGTATAAAATCAACCGTAAGTCCGTAGGAGTCGTGCCACCTATCGTTTTAAACGTAATTGAGTCTACTTTCACTTAAAAATTATTTTAGAAAGTGATTGTAAAGTAAAATTTACGAGAGTCTCTATTTCGTAACAAAGAGTCTTTTCCGGTCATGCCGATTGCACAAAATTTTTTGTCAAAACACAAAGTGAACATCACACGTTGATGCATTCATGATTTCAAGGTGTTGATCAAATTTTTAAATGGGGTGGAAAATAATTCATTTTCAAATAAAGTCAAGCTAAGTGTATATTGTTATACTTAATACACAAAATGACAATAAGTATCTTTGTGTATTATGCTAAATGACTATTTGCTTTTCTTTGTGTCTTCGTATTGTTAGTCAATACTTTTATATGCTTATCGCTATCTTTAGTTGAGCTAACTTTATCCATAAGCATAAGTGTCTTTCATGCCATGTTGCTATTTGTTTATTATAGCTTTCCAATTTATGCATTTATAAGGCTCATGCTAAATTACTTGCACTATATTAAGTAATTAGTTTGCATTGCATATAGGCATAGACCATTTTTCTTGCATTTGTTGCAAGCTTTTAAAATGGTTTAGTAACCTTCTTAGGAATAGAAACTAAGTTGGTAGATCATGTGTGCCGAAAGATATTGTCTTACGCAATTATTTTTCCAAAGGTTTAAGTGTAAAAAGTATATCACCCCAAAATACTTAACACTTTCATAAAATCTGTAACATGATCTTTAAAACATTACATCATTTTGTCTTGTTGACCATGGGTTGTCTAAACAAGATAAAAGGTCATTTTAATACATCAGTACTTAAGTAAAGGAAAATGTATTAAACTTGCATTGATCTAACACACATACAAAATGTTTTAAACATTTAGTATTTTACGTATGTTGTATAAAAATAGTTAAGATAATTATTTTTATACCAATGAGGTGTCTAAAAACTAAGAATATTATACTTAATAATATAAATAGTTTTTCTCAAATAAAAATAAATGACAATATCAAAGTAGTAACTTAATATGTCATTAACCTCACACATACAACTAGTGTTAGAATAAATGAAACACACTCCTTAATTTTTTTATTTTTTTTTTATTTTATTTTATTTTATTTATTTATTTATTTTTTTTTAGGAGTGATTGTGAGGGTCAAGAAAGATCTCGAGTACATATCAATTCATTATTCAAATTATGATTGATATCATTATCGAATCTAATTGACAAGTTTTTGAGTATAGACATGAAATTGGAGTCATTATTTGTCTAGCTTCAAGATAACATCAAATTATGATGAAAAGTATTATCTTGAATCTACATACTCAATCACATTCGATTGTTGTGAAAATAATGACGTTCTATCAAGACGAAAATAATATGCATCGGATCATAACTCACACTTGTGTTGAAGATGGCATATTGAGTCTTCGTGTCCAATGGTTGTGTTCCAAACTTTAAACTATTATGTTTAAAAGATGCATAAAATACACAACTAAGTAGGATTGACAACTTGGATATTTCATCCGAAATATACAAGTAATTTACATTGCAATGCAATTAGTAAATGTGTCATGTCCGAAAAACCAAACATGAGCAAACAAATAACATATGTAAACTTTGCTCATGAACGACTCAACACTCAAAATCACATGTCTAGTAAAAGTGTCACACATAATATGTTATTAACTATTATGTAAGTCATCAATCTTCGAGAATATCACATGCATTTCTCTTATCAAAAGATTGACAAAGGATAACTTATATCCTATATATCTTATTTTCTTTGTAACATGAATGGTTATGTTACAAGATAATTCATTGCATCCTGTTAACAAATGTAAGATATTAGAGTTGAATAATAACCTAATACGACATGTGTCATTGCATAAACAAGTAAAATTGGTCATACACAAAAATACTTGTTTCACAAAGCATTCGTAAGAGTGATAAGTTTCCTCTTAGAAAAGCATACTTGTTGAAATAAACAGTATGTCTCATTTCAAATAAAATACTCACAAGATCTATTGAGGTAAGTAACATTTACTAGATTCTCCCTCAAGATATGCAAAGAAGCATTCTTGAAACACACACGATGTAGTAGATTCTACATTGTATCACATTAGAGTGTCTCTTGGTTCTAGGAAACCAAATCATGTTAAAATAACATGTAACAACTCAACAAACAAAGATGTTGTCCAAGAGATCATAAAATACACCATCTCCATCAAATAACCTCTAAATCTCAAACACGAAATTAAAACATTTCGCTTGCCTCTGTTAGGAGTTGTGTAAGACATGTCATTCTCTTAATCGACCTTCAAAGTATGGTTAGTTGAGTCATATTAGGTCATGTATTAGCGAAATAAGCTAATATCATCTTTGCTACACTTCAATAGGCAAATATAGGAATTTTAAAGTTTCTAACATGAGAATGACTACTGGAGAACCTATCGCACTAAAAATTCAATTTGACCTAACGGTTGAATTGCTTCCAGGAGAGAAGTTGGGTTTGTGGTATAACCCGTAAAAATTGTCGTGTTTAGCCTTAATTGAGCACCACTAGTGATAGTCTCATACTCATTCTCTAACTTGAAAAACTTTCATTCCTACATTTGACTAGAGATAGTTTACATCGGTGAACTTTATCTCCCATTAGGATTTCATCTTGAACAAGTAGTAATTAGGATCTGCCTTAGCAAACCTAGATTGCTTGCATCCCACATACGTGTTTCAAAATGATAACATGTTCTCGGAAGATATGGTTAAATGTCTTCATGATCCTAAATGCTAAATGATTATCATGTTTTACATGATGCTTGCATTTATTCCTTATGTGCATTTTACATGATTCACTTGTAAAGTTTTCACCCACACTATGTCCTTTTGACACATTAGGAATTAGGTATGCCCATCACTATGAACCCTTAGAAGTCATAGAGCCATACACTAGTGTCAAAACCCATAAGTCAAAGTAGTCGCGAAGTTACCCTAATTCCCCAGTCATCACTTCGCCTTCTTCCATGTAATACACCCTTTTGTCATGGAAAGGTTAGGAACAAACCTAGTAGAACTCGGAGTAGGGTTGACAACTTAAATATTTCATCCGAAATATTCAAGTAAGTTTAACTTGCGATCGCAATTGTTAAATGTCATATCCGAAACATCATACTCAAGCCTTTTAACAACATATGTTAAAACGCTCATCCAAAAGCTAAAAGCTAACATCAACCCTCGGATGACAAAGGACTCACAAGTTACTATATAAGTGATTAGTAGTTCATTTCATCCTCGTGTGATTATACACGTCTTAAGATCCCAAACCCTGCTGCGAATCAACACCATAGGCTTATCTTTACGTTTTTCAAAACCCCATGAAACACTCGTGTGCGAAGCACATCAAAATCCGTAAATCAACCAAACCTCTCAACCGAGAATCCCCTAACCATCTTCGTCTAGGTCTAGGAATGATGGAACATTTTCCATAAATCTTATGACTATTTAAATATTTCACTGGAAATATTTTAGTCATCTCGTGTGTCTCGTCTCATGACTCTTTAAATATTTCACTGGAAATATTGAGTCATTCTTTAAATTCCTCTAATGACTATCTAAATATTTCACTGGAAATATCAAGTCATTCCCTCTATCTCGTCCCATGACTGTTAGATATTTGATTGGAAATGTCAAGTCATATCCTGTGTCTCGTCTGATGACTTTTTAAATATTTCACTGGAAATATTAAGTCATCTTTCACATCGCTCTAATGACTACCTATGTATTTCCTCGGAAATATAAAAGTCATCTCTTCTCGTCCAGTACCGTTCAAAGAATTTATTAGGTATAAATTCTCTCCTCGTGTCTAAAAATACAGCGAGATTTATTCGTAAAATCCTCTTAAACTCCGATGACAACTTAAATATTTCATCAGAAATATTTAAAGTTTATTTAATTTGCGAAATGCAATTAAATGTCATTTCTCGTTCTCGACAAACGTTCATCGAATCCCGTTGGATTCATTCATAAAAGAATTTATTCGGTATAAATTCTTTTAATCTAAGGTCCAGAAAAATCACAACATATGTGAAATTTCTTTGTCAGAAATCTAATTCTGGGTCAAAACTGACCTCAGCAGGTCACGGTACCCTTAAATAGGGGACGTTACCGCTAAATTTAACGGTACCGTCGGACCGTTGTCTCCTTAGAACCGTATCCTATCAGAACAGATTGTATCTATCTTCTGATTCCTAAGCCTTCTTCACTTTCACTTTCGCTTGGTACTAAACACTACCAATGCTTCCGCATCCCACTCATCTCCCACACACTTCAAACGAAGAACCACTAGGATAAGTTGAGATAACCCCACTAGAACCTTATCACCAACCTCACAACCCTGAAGATTTTATCTTCTTAACCCTTAGGATATCTCCAAGTAATCACATGCCTCATCATATAAATATTCTATGAATATTCACAATGATTGAGAAGAGCTACGTGACTTCAAAGGTGAAGTTTATTGTATGCTATCCACTACTTGTCATGACGTTACTAAGCTCATCGCTTCGGTCAACGTTTGTTTTCCTCTTTATCTTTTACATCTTGTCCGGATGGTCATAGATTAAGGGGAGCGAAAACACACTCATATAGTCTTTCACCAAACACTCTCAAGAACACACAAATGTGGTTCTTATTCCCTAGGAAACTTCCCTTTAGCTGCCCAGAACTAGGCTGCACAGGAAAATTCGTGACTTCCAAGTCACGGTACCGTTAAATAGGCCACGGTACCGTTAAATTTAACGGTACCGTGTGATATTTAGTGGTACCGTGCCTATGTTTGACGAATTTTCACTGTTCCCTCCTGATCCCTGCATCCCTAACCTCAAACCAGCAAAATTTTGCAAACTCACACACACCCTAAGATTTCCTCACTACACCATAGGACACCATCACCAACTTTAGTTTGAATCCCACAACCCTTGCCTATATAAGGCCTCACTACTGCAAGCTTATCTTGCATCTCATCTTCAAACCTCACATTAACATCTTTCATCATCACACTCAAACCTTTTAGCTACACTTCACTCTTAACAGTGATAGTTAGTCTAAGAACCTTCAACCCATAGATCATCACACTCAAACCTTATAACCTTCAACTCATCACACTCAAACCTTACAACTACTCCTCACTTTGGATAAGTGATAGTTAGTTCAACAACCTTCAATCCTCACAAATACATGAAACCCTTCATGCACCAAATTATCTCTAACACACAACCAGGATCATCCAACCTACAAACCTAGAACTTCGTTACCTTAACCCCGTTAGAGATATCCACCAACAATCCTGTTAGGATCACATGCACCTTTCCTTTTCCCTTTTGAAATATATCATGCATTTCATTGTCAGTGCAAACGATATATTAACCTAAACCATCCTTTCCCACCTTTCCTCAAAGGGCAAAACCAACATCTCCAACCACATCATCATCATCCTCCACTTTTAGGATTCCTACACCCTTACCTCCACCAAGTTCACCACAACCTTTAGCTATCACACTAACCCTATCACCATCAAACCTCTTTGGACTTGGCACCAACACATCATCCTTATCACCATCACCATCACCACAACCTTTAGCTCTCACACTAACCTTGTCACCTACATCACCTTTTGAACTTGGCACTAACACATCATCCTTATCACTATCACCATCACCACAACCACTAATGGGTCATCTCATTATTTATCCCCTACAACCACATAACCCAAGTTGTCCTTGTTGTCACTACAACCAACACTCTCCCACCTTATGGAATCATTTAGGTATAACCTCTATCGAGTCTACTTTATGGCACGACTTGTCATAATGTAATCATTTAGAGTATGTCTTATCAACAAACTATCCTTAACATCAATCATCTTAGGTAGATGATTATGTTGTTCAAAAGATTTGTTAGAACTTTCCTTCCTAATGACAACTTGAAAGAAGTCATTTAGTGTGTCAGACAACCAACGAATCTCGTTCTTGAATAGTGTGATTGATTGAGCAATTACACCTTAGGTTGTCGGTCGGGTTGTGACACTTACGTGTTAACATAGTTTAACCCTTGCATGTCTTGCTATGTGTATTTTACCCCTATGATGTTGCTTCTATACTGTTATATATTTTGCACGAAGCTAACCCTTGATGTAGGAAAAGCCTTTGTAAGAATTTGATCCATGGATTTGCTAGATACTAAGGTGAATAAACAAGGGGATTCAATTACCATAGGGGAGCATTGAGCTAGGGGGAGCTCGGGAGTATTTGAATACATAACATGGAGTCGTCTTCACAAGTGTTGATAGAAGGCTTCACTAGGATGATGCAAGCTCGCCTTTCGGGGGAGAAAGGAATGTAGTTCAATAAAGGGGAGTCGAAAATGAATTCAAGGGAGCACTCGAGGCAACTAATTTTTTGATTCGACAAAAGGGGGAGAAGGGGAGTGTAAACAGGTAACTTTTACATTTGACTATGTCTTATGGTTTACATATTTGTCATCATCAAAAAGGGGGAGATTGTTAGTGCAAATATTACGATATTTAAACTAAACGATTTCTTCGGTTTTAATAATGACAAACATGTAACTTGTAATACATAACGTAAAATGTGCAAGTTACTTGTAAACACAAATCATCAATGCATACTTACATCAACACCTCCCGACATCTCAAGTATGCTTCAACGAAGTCGTAGATTTCCATCCCGACATAAATCACTCAAGGTATGGACAAACAAATCTACTACTTGACAAATGATCAAAGGATTATATTTTTCTAAACTTCACATTTTTAATATGACAAAACATTTTTTCAAAAATATATTTTACAAATTATTCTTGAATTAAAAAGAAATTTTTTATTTTGAAAAATAAGTTTAAAAATCCCAACAGCTATTTTCCCCCCAAAATCAGCTCCAACCTTCCCCAAATAAGTTTTCACCAGAAAAGACAAAATTTGGAGCGTCCTTGTCTGGGACGGCTCCACGGTTCCACTAAATTTAGTGGAGCCGTGGCATGTTTAGTGGAGCCGCCGTACAAAATTTTCTGTAACGTTCATATTTTTCTTGCCTATAAATAGTGGACCATTTCACACTTCCAACTTGATTTTTCCAGTCCTTTTTCTCTGGTCTAATCCCTCCTCACTTAGATGACTTTCTTTGATCATTTGGAGAGTCTTAGTTTGTTTAAGAGTGATCCAATCATCCATTCAAGTGATCCTCTTCATTCCTCTTGATTAGCAAGAGAAGAACACAAAGTATCCAAGTAGATACAAAGTGTTGTCATCCCTCTTGATTAGCAAGAGAAGAACACAAAGTATCCAAGTAGATACAAAGTGTTGTCATCCCTCTTGATTAGCAAGAGAAGAACACAAAGTATCCATGATGATACAAAGTGTTATCATTCCTCTTCATTTGCACGAGAAGAACTCAAGGTATCCAAGAAGATACAAGAGTTGTAGTTGTTAGGTCTTGTAACATTTGTTACACTCTTGATTGTATCATAGCATACATCAAGATTATTTTTCTTTTGTGAGAGAGTGAGTCAAGATCATTGTGATCGTGTTGAGATCTTGGAGATCTCTTGAAGCCATTGGGCTTGTGTGTATTGATCAAGTGGATCAAGGGTAGATCGGGTAGATCGTGGTAGATTGGTGCTAGCTAAGATTAGCACTCGACATCTAGCTTAGTGTCGGAAATAGGATAAGCGACATGTAAGGTGTAGATCGGGTAGATCGTGGTAGATTTCTGCTAGCTAAGATTAGCACTCGACATCTAGCTTAGTGTCGGAAAACAAGTTAAGCGACGTGTACGGTTTTCTCCGCCTGAAGGGAGTTTATTGATTAGTGAAGTAACTCTCGAGTTGGGTACTCGGGGAGTGGAGTTGGGCGAAGAGGAGCTTCGTGTCCGAACCACTATAAATCACCGTGTCCGGTTTGCGCCTTCTTACTTATCTCTTTACTTTCATTTCATTCTTTATCGCTTTATATTTTCATCGCGTTTTTGCTTGTGTGGCTAGTTGCTTATGTTATGTTGATTATCTATGTGTCGTGTTTTGATTGTGCATATGTTGTAGTTTACTATATTCATCTCTTGATGCTATATGATCATAGTTGACACTTTTCATATCACATCACACTTGATCGGGAGTTTGATACAAAAGTTTTAAGTTTTTAAATGGAAACGTATTCACCCCCCCTACGGTTTCCACACGTTATATTAAGTGTGATAGGCTCATAAGTTTGACATATTCTGGTCCCATCTTTCTTTTAAGTATTGTTATTATATTAGTTAGTTGGTTTAACGAGTTCTTATTTCATTACATATTCTGTTCCATCCTTTAGATTATACGGATATCATATATTCTGTTGGTAGATAAAGTATTGTTCTTATATTGGTTAGAGTTGATCAAGTTGTGATTTCTAGTCATAACAATAAACGATCCAGCCTTCAACCATATTTGACACTATAACTCCCATATGACTCGACATTATTTACCCACATGAGACTCTTGTTTTCATTCCCATACCCACACTCAAAACTCACATGAAATCATATGTTTGAACTACCAAAACACCCCATGATTACCCCTTTTTCGTTCGACCCAAAACATAACCATCTCGACCATCATTATACCACACTCGACACCAATACACCCCTTGCACAACACTCATAATCACCAGCTCACATGACCCACACACAACACGCTATAACGCAGCCCACAACACACACCCTTCACCCTATTTTGTATTCCAATTTAGTGTTCACATTCGACCCATTTAACATTAGACATGCTTCATATATTTTCAAGTTTCATGTCCCATGCATGCATACATAACCCCACGTGCAAACACAATCTACAATTTAAAGTTTTGGTCGCATGTATATTAATCAGTTCTTATTTATGTCATAATTACACACGCCCCTCTTTTATACTTGCGTTCATATCCAGATTCTTAGACCGCATATTATAAACTTTTACAAATGTAAAGATGACCAAAACAAAACGTATATTACGACGCATCTCGAATGATTTACAAACGAAATTAGATCAACATATAAGTATGATTTTATGTGACAAAAGTTTCATTCGTATACCCACATTATTAACGAGATGAAGACTGGTGTTCAAATATCATGCACGAATATTAGATAGTCGAATCTTGATAAACATAGAAAATGAATAAATGGTACCTCTGATCGGACTTAAGGGCAAACAAAACAATACGTTGCACCAAACCCATGAATCAACTACCCTTCGAACCACAAACGATCACGATCTACCCTTTTTCACAACTTGTCGCGTCTTCTGCTGATTTGGAGAACAAGATCGGTTGAAGTCTTGTGGGTTTAGTTTGTAGTAGGTTTCTTTTGATTTACAAAGTGTGACAATTGTGTGATTATTTTGATATAAACTAAATGGAATATTTTATCATATAAGGTAGCCGTAAATGTTGGAGGTGATTGATGGAGACAGAAAATGGGTCGATATTATAGGGGAGATGGGCTGAAGATATGTCACCATTTAATGTGACGAGTGGAAACCGCTTATTTCAAACATTATGGGACCATGGCAAAAAGGAAACATAACCATTATGGTAAGAGATATGTTATAATTTAAGGTGACGTGTGTTTCCTTCTTTTAGAGCAAATCAATTATACATACCTTATAGAATAGATAATTGTTAGCTGGAATAACGCATCTTAAAAGGAAAGTAGTATTTTTAAGGTTTAAGATCACGCATGATGATATAAACATATCTTCTTATTTTGTATATCATATAATTATTCTTTATTTATACTTGTGATATAATCAATATAATTACTAAGATTTTAGGGCGTTACAGATATGATTGAGTCGAGATTTGTGGGATTACAATGTGTAGAAATTCGGATGTTATACGACTAGCAAACGTGTGATATAGAGGGATATCAGGAAAGTTTTATTTTATAACAAAACTTTATTTAGGCATATAACTTAGGTTAGTTTTATTACGTGTATTTATTTTCACAACATATAGTTTAGGTTTCCAATTAAATTATTACCAACTTTAGGGAAAAATTCAAAATTAGACGTAAAATTATAAATCCAAATTTTAGGGTTTTACAGTTTTGATCACGGGAGTAATCTCATAATAATAAGAACCGATAATTGGTGCCAGTTTCCCATTCACCACATCTGTATATCATTAAAATATATAATAACCATTCAAATGAACCTATTAACAATAATAATCAAAGAATACCTACTTAAGGAATGTTTGGATTACCTTATTTTTTGGGCTTATGAGCACATACGTGATATTTCTTATATCCAAGGCCAAATATTCGTTGAACCTAAATCATCAGTTAGAAGGTTGCAGCCTGCAAGAGAGCACAAATATTACACAAACGTCAAATATTCATTGAACCTAAATCATCAGTTAGAAGGTTGAACCTAAATATTTTTTGGGCTTATGAGCACATACCTGATATTTCTTATATCCAAGGCCCAGTGGACTGCTGTCCCCATGTCAATAGTCAAACCCAACTCCACCATTTCTGAACAGATTTGCTCAATGCCTGAGTATAGATAGTCTTCGGCTATTAAAGCTCGTGAGAGTAATTGCAAAAATAAAAATAAAAAAGATTAATTTTATAATACTATAGATTTTTCATCACATTTTACACAATAAATATCAATAGAAAAGGAACTTAAAAGATTGTACAGAAGATGTTGGTCAGCACATCCTGACCCGTTTTGTCCCAACCATAGTTTACCACTTCTAAATTAACTGTGTACCTCTCACCTTTGGTGCGCTAAAGCATTATAGTCTTCAAGATAATTATCGAAGTGTGTACATCTGAAATGTTATGTCTATTAATTTTCAGTTGAGGCATTTGAAAGTAACACATAACCCCAATTGACCCAATTTTTAGTAATTGGGTCATAATTGCTACCTCTACTTGAGGAATTCCCAGGTAAACCATTGACGCATCACGCATGCTTTATTTAAAAAGAAACTTATTTGGCACATATAAACTATTAATTACCCAAGAAAATTATGATCATATGTTCAGATTCACTATGACAACATTATGCATACCTGGCGGACATAGGTGGTTGTATCATTACATGCTTCCAACAGAACTGGTACAAAAGTTTCATAATATCTGTAATTAAATAATAATAAAAAAAAAAAAAAAAAAAAACGTAAGAGCAAGAACATCTGGAACACTGTAGTGACTGAAAATTTCGAAGGATCACTTGAATGACGCATCTCCACAATGTTCTGCAACATCATCAAATACGCAAACGGCTATTCCTTTCTTCTTAGATTTCCTATCCTTGGCCTAAAGTTACGGTTTATTAATGTCATGCTAGAATGACCTCTTCATTACAGTAACCAAGACCTGCCAATGCACACTTATAATTAAGTACAACTTACTTACATAATGAGTTAATTTTGTGAATCTCTCATGGTTGACGGGTAACATTGAGGGATTAATAGAAAAGAACAGAAACGCATAATTTGTAAATATGAAAGCATAAAGCACTGGTATCCGGTGTGAACAATAATTTGTGTGTATAGACCTACAAAGGCTTCAAGGACTATTCCACAGAACATATTTATACTAACATACAGATCCAACACATAATATTCCACTAACCTAAGTATTGCAATTTATTGGGATGGAAAAAGTATTTACCTGAGTATTGCAGTTCTTTTTTCCTCCAGTACTTTGCACAGCTTGTTCTTCAGCCATGGCACCTACACAAAACAAAATAGGATTTGAAAAACCATTAGAAACTACGATAGAAAACAATTGCGATCAAAGTATATCATTAAAGAATGTAAGAAGAACAAAAAGGGGAACGGGTAACCTGGTGTTGAAGATCTTTAACAGGGTCAATCTTCACATCCCCTGTGGATAACTCATCTGCATTAGAAGACTCAGAATTCATTCGTGATAATCCACAATTTGTTGATTTATTTTCATTGAAACCATATAACTTAGATGCCAAATCTTGTGAATCCCTCCACATATTTAGTCCCTCTGTTCTTTCCTCAAGTGCAGCTTCTACAGCCGGTCGATGTTTGTTTCTCAATTCTCGTAATCTCTCCTCATTGACATTCTGATAACCCATGCAAGATGATGTGGCGGCCGCATATTCTTCAGGTTGGCCGGTCGGCAACGGAGTTAATGTTGTGTGTAATGCTGTCATCAAGCAGTGGTTTACAGCTCGGTCTGGTTTTAATCTGGCTTTTTTATGTCTTTAAAGCATTTTAATGCTTTTTCGGGAAGTGAAGCGAGAGCCCAACCACATATTACTGTTGTGTATGTTTTGAGAATTGGTTTTAATCATGCAGACTTCATCTTTTTAATCGTTTTTTTCTGCTTGCTGCACTCGAAATAGTCTCACTGCATTCAAGATAGTCAAATGTTACAGAACTGATTATGTAAGACCAATTTACCTCTACTTCTTTTGGTATTGACCTGATATACTTTTACTCTCATTTCATTAGCGTCTTTTAATTGGTTCAGAAAATTTGTCTTATTAAAACAACTTGGATATCCCGGTCGTTGTTCCAGTCAAAACCCCTAAGAGACCCCATCCTTCGATGATCATCATCAGCAGCAGAAAATAGTTTGGGGTACGGAGGATAGTAGAATGTTCTAGGTTTGTGGAATGGTCTAGGTTCTGGGATTTTATCATTGGCATAAATGGATCATAAGGAGAATTAATGGATAAGTGCGTTGGATCAGTTTTGGCCCAGAAAAAAAGGCGGGGAAAAGTGAACAGTTTTTTGAATAGTGAAATTGCGCCAAAAAGGATAAAAAAACACATACCATTCCCGAACGGCATCAAACTTGAAGATTCTAAAAGTCACCATATCTGCCCGTAGTATCTCATGTACCCTCTGAATTTATCAGTTTCTTTGTTGTCTTTGAGCACAACCTGTTCACGAATCAAAAGATGTTAAAAAAATAGCAAAAACGGTTCAAATGGGGGTAGCACTATATGCTTATTACTTACTTCGTCCTTGCCCGACTTCCTGGTTGTTGTCGCTGTGCTGTCTTTGAGCATAACCTGATCACGAATCAAAATATGTTAAAAAAAACAGCAAACACGATTCAAGTGGGTACAATACTATATGCTTAGTACTTACTTCGGACCTGGCCGACTTCCTAGTTGCTGTCGCTGTGTAGTACGTTCCAGTTATACCATCGTAAGTATGTTTCTTGGAGGTTGCACATTAGAATTGGAAATTATCTGAAGGCTGTAAATCATAGAAGACGATATGTATACCGAAAGAAACACACGCTTAATGGTAACAAATAAGGAGTTGGTAGACTTGGTAGAGTGTACGTTATCAAGTTTAAATATGGGTACATGTATTTCGTCAATTCCAGATACATATGCATAGTATATCCAATTTTTTGGAACGGGAGTATTAATTATATGTCATAAGTAGATCGGACCTCTCCAATTTCGAGTTTCTATAATAAAGTTACTTACTATATTATTTTTATGAAGAGTATCACTTGGTCCAACCGAAAGACCACGACTACTGTTGGAGGCCGGGGAAGTGGGAAGGTTTCTTGATTCTGCATTTGTACCAGCAACGACATACACAGTAGAATTAAGGCTACTCGAACAAACTTTCATATATCATAGTTAGTGAAGTATCCAATACTACTGCTGCTGAGGCTCCATATATGTACCTGTGCTATTACGTTGTGGCGTTCATCCATATTTGGCACCAAAAGACATAAGCCTAGCCACAGGTCATATGATTCTATAGCCGCTAGCATGCGGGGAAATATATTTCTATGGCATCTGATGAGTATCTGTTACACCACATTACAAATAATTAGTCTAACAGTAACTATTATTTACATAGTTAACAACTTTATAATTTGCTACATAATGGATGTTTAATCTATATTAAGCCGCGGGCATGCAATACATGGATTATGTGAAGCAGTTGAGTGGCAACTCATAATGGTCCAACGTGAAAATAGCAAATCTCAAAACTTTCAACCGATACATATCTCAGCTTCTTTTCAAGAAAACATTAACGATTTCAACAATACCAAAAAAATTAGAAAATACAGTAGTAGCTTTAACACGGGAAATCATTTTCATCGACGCTTTTATCTACATGATGCCATTTCACATCTACTTGAAATTATAGGGTGTTTGTTTAAGCTTATATGTGGCTTATGAGCTTATTTGTGTTTCAGCTTATAGTTCATAAGCACCAAATTTCTGGCTTATTTTGAGATTTGTGGGCTTATATAAGTTTATCATATCAAACACCCCCTTATATAAATCTACTCAAACGATTTGAAAGAAAGTAACCCATACATCATATCCACATCTGCAAAGCTTAAGCTGCTGATCCGTCAAATCCATCTCTTCGGCACAAAGCGGAGAAGTCTTTTCTCCTTCATCACTCATGATTGCCTATTACCAAACACAACGAAATCAAAATCGACACAATAAAAAGCTTCTATTTTTAATCTCACCTAACCACAAATATATATTTACTCAGTCAATATCATCACTATTTTAATCTATTCAACTACCTACTTTACATTCACACCTAACTTCAATTAATAAAATTAACACAAAACCCTAATTAATAAATCAAATCATGAGATAAACGATTTACTGAACGGTTTTCGAAATTAAATTAGGGATCTTGAATGAAATCAATCGAATCGAAGAATTATGAAATCAATTGATTGACTTACAGTAGGGTTGATGTTGTTGTTGATTGGATCGACGTCACACACCGAACACCATCGCCGGACGTCGTTGATGGAAGAAACAAAGATAATAGACTCATCGCATAAGAATCATCTGGAATATGGTCCATTTGTGTAAGATTTGTGTAGATTTGTCTAGAACAAACCGTACTGGAACAAATATTGGCTATTTTTTGGGTCATTGTGACGGATATGGCTAGTTTTGGACTTTTTGTGATGGATCAGTGGTAGCCCAAAAGTTTTGGCGGGAGGCAGTGAACAGTTTTTGAACAGTGAAAAAGCCGCAAAAACGGCGTTGTTTGCTTTGTGATTTAATATAGATAGTAATAAATTATTATTAGAGTAAATTGCAAAAATCGTCCATAAAGTTTGGCCAAAGTGCAAGTTTCGTCCCAGATGTTTAGAAAGTGCAAGGATCGTCCCTATGGCTAACTTTTGGGGAAAAAATCGTCCCTGGCCTCAAACGGCGTTAACGCCATCCACTTTATTCTTCACATGCATTGCACATGAGGTCCTTTTGGTCTTTTTACACCATTTCCCACTTTAATACCCCACCCACCCATTTTTATATCACTTTAGCTTTCTTGAATGTAGATGTGCAATGTTTTACCTTTCTTGAATGTAGACAAATATGTTCCTGTTCTAAAGACCTAACTTGCCATTTATCATTGACTGTCTTGGTTACATACACATGCCACTTGCATTTATATTTGTCACCTACCTCTTCTGAAATTACCTTCTTGCCCTTATCTCCCTTCTTTACCTTATCTTTTACTGTAAAAGATTCTTGTGGCCCATTTTCCATTGTGGGAACAATTCTTACACACTTAGCCCTCACTCTTACCAAATCATTTTTCACAATTTCTATATTTCTTCTTGTCTCAACTGAATATGCCTTTATCCTTTCCTTTACTTCCTCCCTATTACCAAATTCTTGTCCTAGAAAAAAAAAAGTTCACAATTCCACCCTCATTAGAAGCAATTTCAGTTTTCCTCAATTTCCTAAGTGCAGCTCTTCTAACACTTCCACTGTCTTCCTCATCAAGTTCACTTTCATACATATCATAGTCAATAACCTCTAAGTCATCTTCATTGATATTCACTTCAGGTCTTTGAGGATCACCATCTGTTTCCCTTTCAACATCAGAAGTAATTGTAAACCTAAACCCTTCTATGTTGACATGTATTTGGTCTATAATGTGCTCATCATCCACAATGTCCACATCAGTCTCATCTCCACCTACATCATTATCATCACCACCTACATTAGTCTCATCTCCATCCACATTAGTATCATCACCACCTACATCAGTCTCATCTCCACCTACATCATTATCATCGCCACCTACATTAGTCTCATCTCCATCCACATTAGTATCATCACCACCTAAGCCACTAGACTGCCCAACTTCATTATCTGCCAACCAATCTAGAGCTAAAGTCTTTCTACACTTAGGCAACCCTAGAAACTTCCTCTTTCTAGTGGTCTGTGGTACAATAGGCAACTCTTCATCTAATTCCACTACTTCATCATTGTTATTCAACTCCCTTATTTGAACTTTTTCTTTAAATGTAGGCATGTAATAACTTTCAACTGTGGTTTCACCATGTTCAATGAAAACTTCAATAACCTTATTATCTTTTACATATTGGGAAAGGTTAACAATATCATCATCAGAAGCCAAAGCCCTAAGTCCCCAATCTAAATTCTTATTTGGTATCTTAAAGTGATAATACATTATTTCCCTTGGATCATATTTCAACATCTTCACTATTGAATGTATTATGTCAATGATAAATTGCTCAATATCTAACAAATCAATGTACTGCACTTTACCCCCAAAATACCTACAGGATAAACACATTTACGTATACCAAACCTATTTATTTCAGTAACATGTTCTTACCATACACAATGTGTGGATCAAATTTACTCCCATCTTTACGAAAGTACCAGATCTGTAGTCCAGTAACCATAATTGATTTTTGTTGGATTTCAAGTTCAGGGACTGAATTTTGATTATATCAAACTTTTGAGGATATAGAGAGATTTGGGTTTTAGGGTTTTAAAAAGTCAACTGGTCTGGTCTTAAAAAAGGTGGGTAAAGTGATATAAAAATGGGTGGGTGGGGTATTAAAGTGGGAAAGGGTGTAAAAAGACCAAAAGGACCTCGTGTGCAATGCACGCGAAGAATAAAGTGGATGGCGTTAACGCCGTTTGAGGCCAGGGACGATTTTTGCCCCAAAAGTTTGCCACAGGGACGATCCTTGCACTTTCCAAACATCTGGGACGAAACTTGCAATTTGGCCAAACTTTAGGGACGATTTTTGCAATTTACTCTTATTATTATTTTCAAAGTTTCCAAAAAATTTCAATTCCCACTTTAACTATTTTTTACGAAAACACTAACATATAATCTTTCGCTCAAACTACTAAAATTTAAAATTGGGGCAATTTCATATTTCCCCTCATTTTAGTTGGAAATTTCATATATACCTAAACATGCATTAAAAACATTGTACATTATGCAATCAATACTCACATTTTGGGTATATATTAAATTAATTATGAAAGTATGTTGATATATGAAATTAATCTTTTAAAATATCTACTACGACGTAATTTGTTTACTTTCTCAACTAAATCTATATTTGTTCGCGCCAAATTTGATTTTCCTTGTCATTTTATTTTGTTGTCATTAGGTTAATTATTAGTTTAAAATCAAAATCTCCAAGCCCCGGATATTTACTTGTTTTTATGAAATATACAAAAATGCTAAAAATAATCTTCTTTCGTCCCTTATATCATATCGACATACTAGAAGAGCCTACCTAACTATTCCCTTAAAGAACGATCAATCCCCACGTCTTGCCTATACTACACTACAACAGTTAAGTACAATGCATAAGAAGTTGTACATCTTGCTTTGTGTTGGCATATATGGCCGAATGGCTCAATCCGAATGAACCTCCAAGGTCGTTCGGAATAGCGGCTAGCTCCAGATTAAGTCGAACGGTTTAATCCGAACGGACCCCTCGGTCCGGACGAACCTCACGGGTCGTTCGGACTAACGGTTATCTCCAGATTAAGAAGTCAAACCTAACATTAGTAGTATGCGACAAAGACACAGGAACCATGGCAGGACAGAGAAAAGACCCAAACAGAGAAGGATTCCAGTTGCCGCTCAAAAAGGTCTCCATCACATTTGGACGCATCCGATGGGGACAAAATTAAGTCTCCTATATAAGGAGGAACAATTCTAGTTAATGGTAACTATCGATTTACACACACTGTTTACTTAACTCATTACTTCGTTTATTATCTCTTATACCGATACTTATCCTCATGCCGGAGTTTGGTCCTGGGGTCACACCCGGGGCGAGACTAAGGCGTTTATTGTCTTAGCAGATATCCGAAGGACTCGACGTCATCGAGACAGGAGGAAATCCTTCAAACTCAAAAACCCCGCAAAGAAATACTTAAACATTGGCGCCATCCGTGGGACCGACATTCAATCTACCAAGGCTATAGAGTGTCGAGTTCCGAACATCCAGAACCATCTGGGGGAGGAGGTGCCGAATCCCCTCCCGCCACTCGGGAGCAGATAGAAGGGTATATCTCTGCTCTCAAATCCATGGTCAAGGAACACAACAGGCAAAGTACTATGCAACCGATACACTTGGATTTTCATGATGAGGGTAGCCCAGAAAAGACCGAGGTAGTCAAAGAGAAGAAAGGGATAGTTACGGGAGATAAGGTGCCGGACGCAGATTTGGGAAAACCTTTCAAGGAAGTCAGGAAGTCACCCTTCACTCGGAGATTGATTGAATTCTCAGCACCGGAGCATAAAATGCCTTCTCATATCAAGATGTATGACGGGTCGACAGATCCCCAAGACCACCTCAACCGATTCACCGGAGCGGCAGGGCAAGGTGAGTGGCCCATGCCCGTTTGGTGCAGGATGTTCCAGCAAACGTTGGATGGGAGAGCCCGAGGATGGTTCGACCGCCTCCCCCCCGGGCAGTATAGACGAATGGGAAGACCTTAGAGCCCAGTTTGAGACCCGTTTCTCCCTACACAAAGCATGCACTAAAGACCCCACCGAGATAATGAAGATTGTGAGAAAGGTAAATGAGACACTGCCGGAATTCAAAGAAAGATGGACCACGGAGACGGGGTTCATACAAGGAGCTCCGAAAATTATGAGAATCTCTTCGTTTATGAACGGTTGCAAATGCCCGGAATTGGCCAAACGGTTCGCCGATAAGATTCCTAGGACGGTCGATGAGATGATGATTCGGGTAGATGATTTTGTACGATCGGAGGAAGCATTCGCTAGCACAGAGTTACCTCGGGGAGAAAACTACGACCGGTCTCGGAGAGCATCAACCGGATCATTCCGGAGGGACGACAGAACTTATAGAGGGAGTGGGAATGAGAAGAGGAACGAAGGGCGATCCGGATATGCAAACAGGAACGAGGGGCGATCCGGATATTTTAACAGAGACCGACAGGCACCCTACCCTCCGCCGCGGAACGATCATCAGGGTCGTAACGCTCCTCGTCTAACACTGGATTCGCTCACAAAGCCTCCGAAAGAGATTCTGGCCACTGAGCATCAGTTACGATTACCTCCTCCAAGACCGATGCGGGACCTGCCGAAGAAGGAAAACCAAGATAGATACTGTGATTATCATGGAGAGAAGGGCCATTACACAAATGACTGTTATCAGTTGAAGAGACAATTGGAATTGGCTCTGGAGTCGGGAAAGTTGAATCACCTGGTTAAAGATGTTCGTCAGAAGGGAAGGAATGCACAGAAAAAAGATCTCCCGGCCAAAGATAAGATAATTAATATGATCAGTGGGAGGTCGAAACAAAAGAAGCGTAAATCACGCGAACACGAAGAAGGATGGATGAACGTCCCTATCACCTTTCCTCCCATACCCCTTGGAGATGTATCGGATGAGCCTCTTATTATAGAAGCTACAATGGAAGGGTATCTGGTGAGAAGAGTATTTGTGGACGAGGGAGCCTCAGTAGAGGTCATGTTTGAGCACTGCTTCGATAACTTAAGTCCGGAAATTAAATCCTGGCTTAAACTAACTCAAACGGACTTATTGGGATTCGCCGGGCAAGTGACAAAACCGCTGGGAAAAATAGAGTTGGACGTGTCGTTCGGAGAAGAAGGGTTGTATAGGAGGACGACCATGAAGTTTACTGTCATACGAGCCCCATCGCCGTACAACGTCATCCTTGGGAGAACCGGTATGAAAATGTTGAGAGCAATTCCTTCAACCATACATGCCACCCCCAGGGGAGTAGCCACCTTGAGAGCTCGGCCAGTCGTAATTTCGGAATGTAGAAAGTTAGAAGAAGCACAAATGACCCCTTCGGAGCAAAACGAGGGGACAACAAAAGAAACGGAGGAGGCGGAGGCCGCCGAAGAAGTTATGATAAATCCAGCTTTTCCAGAATAAATGGTAACTATCAGGGGTAGCCTGTCGCCAGAATGTAAGGAAAAACTCAAGGCACTTCTTAAGAAAAATATGGATGTCTTCGCCTGGACGCCAGCGGACATGACTGGGGTTCCGCTGCGCATAATTGAACACGCACTAAACGCCAACCCCTCGGTAGAGCCGGTATGCCAAAAGCGCAGAGTGTTAGCCCCGGATCGGAGTCTGGCCGTGATGAAAGAAGTGGAAGAATGGGTAAAGGCGGGCATTGTCCGTCCGGTCAAGTACCCCACATGGATATCCAATCCAATCCTTGTCAAAAAATGTGATGGAAGCTGGAGAATGTGTATTGACTTTAAGAGCATCAACTCAGCCTGTCCGAAAGATTACTATCCTTTGCCAGAGATCGACCTGAAGATAGAATCAATCATGGGGTTCAAATACAAGTGTTTCCTGGATGCTTACAAGGGTTATCACCAGGTCCAGATGTCAAAGGAGGATGAAGAAAAGACAGCCTTTTACACAGATCAAGGGACGTATTGCTATACCAAGATGCCCTTCGGATTGAAGAATGCCGGTGTAACATACCAACGCATGGTGGATACAACGTTCCAATCTCAGATAGGACGGAATTTGGAAGCATACGTGGATGACATGGTCATCAAAAGCAAAGAAGAAAATGAGATGTTGGGAGATATTGCTGAAACATTCGATAACTTGAGAAGGATCAATATGAAATTAAATCCCAAAAAATGCTCATTCGGCATGGAGGAGGGGAAATTCTTGAGATATATGGTAACTTCCGAGGGGATTAGAGCCAATCCAAAGAAGACGAAAGCTCTAATGGATATGCAATCCCCCCGGACTTTGAAAGAAATGCAAAGCCTCAGCGGCAAGTTAGCAGCCCTGAATCGATTTTTGGCCCGGTCGGCCGAAAGGTCATTACCTTTCTTCGAAACGCTAAAGAACATAACTAATGAAAATAAAGAAGAGTACCGGTGGACGGAAGATACGGAGAATGCTTTCCAAGAAATGAAGAAACTCATAGCAGACCTGCCATCCCTAACAACCCCGACGGTTAAGGAAACATTATATGTGTATCTAGCCGCCTCGCAGGAAGCTGTGAGTGTCGTTCTCCTGACGGAGAGAAAGGGCAAACAGCGTCCGGTACACTATGTTAGCCGGACACTCAATGAAGCTGAGAGGAACTATGCACCGATGGAAAAGTTAGCACTATCCTTATTACACATGTCAAGGAGACTGCGGAGGTACTTCGAGGCACACCCGATCAAAGTAATCACTGATCAGCCAATCAAAAAAATACTCAACAAGGCAGGTCCGGAAAGCTGGCCAAATACTCGGTCGAGCTAGGTGCATACAATATTACGTATGAACCGCGGAATGCAATAAAAGGACAAGTGTTGGCCGATTTTCTTTCAGAAACACCTATCGGAGATTGTTCCGACAGATATTTAAGCCAACCGGCCACGAAGGTAGAAAAAGATGTGGGAAAATGGCTGTTATTCACCGACGGAGCGTCCAACAGGAAGGGTTCTGGAGCAGGGCTTGTCCTGGTAAGCCCAGACGGAACTGAGTATACCTATGCCCTCCGACTAGATTTTGATAGCACCAACAATGAGGCAGAATACGAAGCCCTCTTAGCAGGACTTCGGATGGCCGAGAGAATGCAATTACGGCACATCAAAGTACGGGTGGATTCCAAGTTGGTATCGAATCAGATAAACGAAGACTACGTAGCAAGTAACGAGAGTATGATTAAGTACTTGGCCAAAGAAAAAGAGTGCATAACGAAGTTCTAGCATTTCTCCATTCAGAACATTCCCAGAAGTCAGAATCAGAAGGCCGATGTATTAAGTAAATTAGCTATGGTAGCTTTCGATCATTTGACAAAGGAAGTATTGGTGGAAGTGTTAAGAGAAAGGTCCACCGAAGGAAAAGAGATCAATGACATTGTGGCAGAAGAAGGGGAAAATTGGATGACCCCCATCATCCGATGCTTGGATGAAGGAATATGGCCGGAAGATCAGAACGAGGCTCGAGCACTGAGAATGAAAATAAGCCAGTACGTGATGGAAGAAGGGATATTCTACAAGAAGGCCTACCTGGTTCCTATGTTGCGTTGTGTCGGGCCCCTACAAGCCAACTATGTGATCCGGGAGATACACATGGGGGCATGCGGCATGCATTTAGGGCCAAGGTCAGTAGTGGCGAAGGCCATGCGGCAAGGATACTATTGGCCCACCATGCACCGGGACGCCCGCAATGAAATCCAGAAATGTGACTCATGCCAAATACATGCTCCAGTTCCGAAACTCCCAAATACCATGCTCACACCAATTATGGCCCCTTGGCCGTTCTATCAGTGGGGAATTGACATCCTAGGTCCGTTACCACAGTATGTAGGGAAGGTGAAGTTTGTTATAGTAGCCATCGACTACTTTACCAAGTGGATGGAAGCCAAACCGTTAGCCAGGGTGACGGGAAAAGACGTGAAAAAGTTCGTCTGGGATAATATAGTCTGCCGATTCGGTCTACCGAGTGTCATTGTCACGGATAACGGAAAGCAGCTTGTTGACAACCCCTTTAAAAGCTGATGTGAGAAGCTGAACATCCGGCAAATCAACACGGCTGTGGCTCATCCGCAGGTCAACGGTCTTGTGGAAAGGGCAAACAAAAGCTTACTGGCAGGAATCAAAGCAAGGTTAGGACGAACCAAAGCCGGATGGGTAGATGAGCTACCAAATGTCTTGTGGGCTCACCGGACATCTTTGAAGCAAAGCAACGGGGAAACACCCTTCAGCTTAACCTATGGTAGTGAGGCGGTCATACCGGCTGAAATTGGCATGCCAACTCACCGAACGATGGTCATCAGAGAAGGAATAGATGAGGACGATACCCATCGGATTGAAGAATTGAATGAGAAGGAGATGCGTCTGAACTTGGATCTACTACAAGAAAGGAGGGAATAGGCGGCAATAAGGGAGGCCCGATATAAGACAAAGATGGAATGGTACTATAACCAGAAAGTACGTCCGGTATCTTTTAAACCGGGTGATTTCGTGTACCAGAAAAACGAAGCCAGCCGAGTCGAAGATCAAGGCAAGTTGGGTCCAAAATGGGAAGGACCATATCGGATCGTTGAAGCATACCAGTGCGGATCGTACAAACTAGAGACTATTGACGAAGAAGAGGTGCCACGGAAATGGCATGCAATATACTTAAGAAAATGTTTTCTTTAGAAGTAAGTATGTAAGGCTATAAGCCATCATGAACAAAGTATGATTATGAAATGATAGTATATTCTCCTTCGGTTTGGAAAGGAGAAAAATTTCCCACATATATTATTATGAACAATGACAAGGCATCAACATGGCTCCGGCAGAGATTAGCTACCTCTGTTAGGCCCATGAAGCCAAAGTTTAGCCATAACGGCATGATATCCCGGCAAGTGCCGTTTCACTAAGAAATGATCAATTCCAAAAGACGTTTAAAAATGTCAGGAAAGAGCCGAGGCGTATTCGCCCTAACGGCAATATTTACCCCAACGAACGCTTAACATAGGTAAAAGCCGAGGCGTATCCGCCCCAACGGCAATGTTTACCTAAAAGAATGTTTAATATGGGAAATAGCCGAGGCATGTTTGCCCTAACGGCAATACATATACACAAAAGTGTTTTAACAGGGAAAAGCCTAGGCGTATCCGCTATAGCGGTAATCCAAGCGGCAAGGCAGTCACACAACACAAAGTGTGCGAAGTAAAGATAAAGAAAAACAAGCATATATACAAAGCAGATATAACAAAGGACGAAACAATCATCATTAACGAGGAAGCAAAACAAGTCACAATCATCCAAACGGTTACAAGTCATAGTTAAAATTATCTAAGTACAAACCATCCTAAGCAACCACACGAGTCGCGCAAAAAAAACAAATATTGTTTTCAGATACAACCAGAAACATTAACGAAAGCCTCACAGGGCATCCGAAGCAATATTTATCCATAGTCAAAATGGAGACACCCGGACCCCGCAATAAGATGATTCAAGACACAACATTCTCTTCCACAGCGTTCTCCCCATCTGCATTTCCTTCGACCACAGCATTTTCACCACCGACATCCGCATTAACCGCTTCCGAAATAACGTCAGGACCCACGGTATTATCAATCGTTGAAGCTTCGGTAGGTTTAGGGGGAGCAGGATCCGGAAAGAGCTCCATGATCTCGGCCAAAGGCTTGTAGCAGGCGTTGCTAACCTTTTGCACGTACGGATATTCAGTTACGAAGAGCCGGTCGTATAGAGGCTGATACTTGGTTTCCGCATCCATGTCCAAATTTTCAAAGTCTGCCAGAACCTCAGCCACCTTATCCGGAGTACTATCAAGATTAACTCCATCCAGAAACCCCGCCATGGAAGAAAGACTGAACGGAATAGCCAGGGACTCTTTATATTCGTGACTGTTGAGAAGGCGGCGAACCATTTTCGGTACAAACTCCTTAATCACTTTAAAACGTTCCATCTCAGTAGTTCCCATCCGGATCGCCATATCCTGTTTCTCCTTTCGGAGATCCTGATTTTCCTTTTCTTCATCGCTCAGTAAAGTTTTGGTTTTACTCAAATCAGCCTCCAACAACTTAATTTTCTCAACTTGGTCACCGGAAACCTTCCTCCACTCCTCTTTCTCCCTTTCTAGCTCGGAGACATGATGAGTGTGTAAATACTCATCATTTTACACCCATTTAAGACATAAAAATGACCAAAAACACCTAAATATATTGCAGATATCCTTTGTTTTGTGTTTTTATGTGTTTCAGGTACAAAAGGATTGAAAACGAGGCAAAACAGGCAAAAACCGAGCACAAGAGTGGAAAGTCGTGAAGAACCGAAGCCGGGAAAAGGATTTATGAGTTTGGACCAAGAAATTTGTTCAAGTGTCAAATGTCAACCCTCAAGATAATCAAAATGACAGAATTGGCCCTTGGAATAATTTTAAGAAGTTGGCATAAAAGGTCCCTCAGTTTTCAAACTTGGCAACATTAATCCCTAAAACTTATCCCTAAACCATTTCTATCCTACACCAAATAAACTAACTAAAATCCTAAACCCAAAATTAAACCCAACCCATTTCCAATCCTTATCCCCAGCCCAATCACAACAAAGCCCAAGTCCTTAAAATAACCCACACCCGTATACCCTTAGCTAAACCAGGTTTGACCCTGGTCAAAACCATCATCTTTGCCGCCAAGTACTAAAACCAGAAACCATCATCACCCACCATGCTCATTCCTGACAAACCAACCCTCCCCATCACCCTCCTACTACACTCCACCTACCCAGTCCAAAAAGCATTTAATGCTTCTTCCCCCCCCCCTCAAGTTACCAGTACCAAGTGGGTAATCCACTATCTCAGTTTTGGCACCAAAACAAGGAATCAAAGGCTGAGATCAATTGATGGCAATCTAATGGTTGAGATATGGTCAGAAGAAGTCAAGAAAGAAATCCCAGCACTAAATTAGTATAAATAGGGCATTTTGTAGCCAAATTTGGCATGTAGAATTTTAGTGTTAGTCGTGTTTTTTTTATGCTTTAATTTATTTAGTTTTAAGTTTATGATTGTAATAAGTTTTTAAGGTTAATACAAGTGTTTCAGATTTTAAATTCCAAGTTTGTTACCAATTTTCAGTTTCAATAGAAATTTAAAGTTTTTAGCTAAATTATTGTTTACACTTCATTGTTGTTTCAAAATCTTTCATAAGCTCTCAAAAGTAAAAAGAAAATATAAAAAGAATAAACTCAGAATCAAAACATCACAGAAATTACCTTAGCATGAGACAGGAAGCTTTTGGAAGTTGCCAGAAATGGAATTGGCAAGATGGACTTTACCTAGCTTATCCTTGATAGGCTAGGAGCTAGTAGCTGCCATTTGGTACCCTTGTTCAGCTAGGGTTGAAGGTGTTACATTCTTGTTTTCTAATTTCTCAATTTTCAATATTTTGCATAATCTATCATTAATTGCATATTGTGGTTAATTATGTGTTCAGTTGTTTGAATCAGTGAATTTGTGCTTAAAACAGCTTAAAATAAGTTAGTATAAACTTGTTTAGTGATTTCATTGGTTAATTTCAACTTTTGCTTCTTAAAGCTTCATAACAGCTAAGATTAGGAGTGTTTGGCTTTTTGAGTCAAACGGGTCAAAATGGCATAGTACTGTTCATGTGCATGATTTCCAAGTTTGATCTTGATTAACTTAGCCTAAATAAGTTGTTAGTCAGAGGTGTTTAGCTGTTTTGAAGAATCTCCTTGGTTTAAGTTAGTGAGGGAATCATTTAGGTCCAAAGTTGCCCATAACTGCTTATCTTAAAGATAAGCAGTTTTTGTCATTTTTAAGTTCAATATAATGTTTTAAAGTGAATATGCAAAAGTTGAAACAATCTCAGTAGAATTTGAACAAGGTTTGACCCATTTTGAAAATCTACTCAAAACACAAGTCTGCACACAGAACAGACCCAAGTGCAGTCTGCATCAGTTTTGGTGGACCATTCATGTGCTTATTTGTGGTGATTAGTGCTTATTTTCTTTGGTTCTAGATAGTTTGGCATTGGTTCTTAGTTCTTTTTCACATTTTCAGATCTTACCCAAGTTTTTTCAAGCCTAAAAATAAGCTCAAAAGACTGCCTATTAGACAAGTACATACTGATTTATCAGCATGTACTTGTCTTGATTGCCCTCTTTTGCAGCTTGTTTATAAGCTCTTAACAAGCTTATTAAGTCCTGAATTTTGGCCTAATTGAACTTTGGTTGGTGATCTTTAGGAATTCTCAGTATTTGTGGTGATTGCTTTATGACTTAGTGCTTAAAATTAAGCTAGAAAGTGCCCTTGTGGACTGATTCTGCCCTGTGCACCTCAGTTCCTCAACTGACTCATTTTGCTTATTCAAGCTTTGATTCAGTGCTTATTTATGTTTTCTTGTAGCTTTTTCATTTTCATTCTTGCTTATTTTCCTTACTCAGCTTATTGTTGTTCCACCTTAGCTTATTTGTAGCTTAAACAGTTTTTCTTTTGTCCAAGCCTTAGCCCATTTTCTATTTCTAGCCCTCTGATCTGAACCTTGGCTTATTCTGTGCTTATTTGTGGTTTTCAAAATAATCTCTTTTACAAAAGTTGCTTATATCCTTGTGCTTGATGAGTTTGTAAAAAGAAAAATCAAAAAAATAAATAACAAGCAAAAAGCCAGAGGCCAGGTTCGAACCTGGTACCTCTTGCTCACACTCCCACACACAAACCATCCGCCCTTGGGTCTTTTTCAGTTAAGAGTTTGCACAATTTATTTCTTAAGTCTCTTTTCCTTTTTAGCTTATCCGAGCTTTTTAGCTTATTCCCAGCTTATTGGGATAAGCTGGGAACTTCTTTTTATTTTTCCTAGCTTCTTTATTACCTTAAGCATTTTCCTGTAATTTTTCATAAGTTTCCAAGTTCGTTTAGTATTTTTTATCTATTTTTCTTTTCCTAACTGTTTTTAATTCGTAATAAAAAATTTAAAAGTAGAAAAAAAAAAATAAAAAAAAAAAAATTCTAAAATTTTCTTTTATCATCTTGGACTTAGGAAAAATAATTTTGGCACTTGTAAGAGTAGTTTTTAAATAACTTAGTTGTAGACTCGTTTTTATATTTCACGACTCGCGTTTTTAGTTTAATTTGTTTTAATCTTAAATTTTCTTTGAGAATTTGTTTCTCATTTTTTAATTAGAAGTAAAAAATTTAAAAATCAAAATTCCAATCATCAAGCATTTTAATCTCGAACCGCACACGATATCCTCGATTCCAACCTCGCTGGGACACGACCCGGGTAATCACTTGCCCGGTATCACACACATCGTATTCACGGATTTTGTAAGTTAACCTTTTTCCTAAGAGGTTGACTAGTTGATTCCCAAGTATCACGGGGATCCGTCTGATATTATATATATACTTTAGCACGGATCAAATTTTGGCGCCGCTGCCGGGGAGGTTGTGTTGCGACAATATTGTTAAAGGTTTTAACGATTAGTGACTTGAGATCCTTTCTTGTGAAGTTCCCGTTTTCCATAAACCCCATAAAATACAAAAATATTTTTCTTTTTCTTTTGTATATATATTATCATATAAAAACAAAAATACAAAAACATTTTCTGTTTTGTTGTGTAAAATAAAAGATAAAAGCAATCTCAATATAATATTCCTCAACTTGGAATATTATAATAATAAGTTCCCAAACAAAAGATTAAAACTTGCCTTTGTGTCGCTTGCGAATTCGGCTCACCTTTGATTGATTAACAAACTATATCGGAGGTTCTAGGATGGTTTTGATATTAAATTGCAGACCGGAAGGAGCGGGTTTTTAAGGAGCATTTATTGCCCACCTTTGCTCCTCCGCCACTCTGTGCGTTTTTCTTTCAAAGAGCTACCGTACGCTTGTTTGATTTAAGGTTTAAGTTCACTTGTGTTTTGCCTCGGTCTTGTTTTAATTGAATTGTTTTTGTTAGTGCATGCGCACTCGTTCTTCTCCGTCAACAAGTCCTTTACGTGAACTCGTGCATACCGCGAGAAGACGTAATCGGAGATGTAATCGTAGGCATTCCGCCTCAATAGCCGAACCCGAGATTCGTGCTATTCCCGTTCCTCCCATTGTCACAATGACGGAAGAACGCACCATGTCGGAGCTTCTCCAAGCACCCACCGAGGGTTACAGAGATGCTATTGTTGTTCCGGCAATCGTTGCCGATAGCTTTAAGCTTAAGACCGGGTTGCTAAACTTAGTAACTTCAAGTCAATATTTCGGATTTGAAAGGGACGATCCTCACTCCCACATTCGATGGTTTAACAAGATCACCTCTACCATCAAATACCGAAATGTTCCTCAAGAAGCTATCAAACTTCTCCTTTTTCCTTTTTCTCTCGAGGGGGCCGCCCGAATTTGGCTCGAAAAACAACCCCCTCGTTCTATTGAAACATGGGAAGATTTGGTGTCAAAATTTGTGAACGAATTCTTTCCCCCGTCTAAAACCACAAGCTTTAAAAATGAAATCACCAAATTCACTCAAAAATTTGATGAATCCTTTAGTGAAGCGTGGGATCGTTTTAAAGAATTACTTCGCAAATGTCCACACTACGGTTTCTCCGAGTTACATCAACTCGACACCTTCTATAATGGTTTGAACCAAACGGACCAAGATTCTCTTAATGCCGCCGCCGGTGGCAATCTCTTGAATCGGACTACGAAAGATGCATTAACCATCATCGAGAATAAGTCCAAGGTCCGCACTACACGAAGCAAGCCGGTTGTTTCCCAAGTTAGTAGTGCTTCTCCTTCTTCATCTCACGTGAGTACTTCTAGCACCGATGCTAAGATTGAAAAACTCGTGGATGCTATTCAAGCTTTGGTTCTTTCCAAGCAAAAGAAACTTTCTTCCCCACAAACTTCTTCACCCACTCAAGTAAAAGCGGTGGAAGAAACTTGTGTCACTTGTGGTGGTCCTCATGCATACTAGAATTGTACTGCCACCGATGGTAGTCGATTTGAAGTTAATGCAGTAGCCGGGGCTTACAACCAAGGAGGTAACCAATACCGTCCTCAAATTGACTCGAACTATCGTGTTAGTAATCAAAGTGGACCACCCGGTTTTTCTCAACCCAACAATCCAAATAGATTCAACCAAAACCAACCGAGAGGGCAAGATGTTCGAAACCAATTTCAAGCCCCGGTAAATCAATACCCAACCCAAGGGGGTAATTTCAATCAAGGCTTTCAAGCTTCTAATTACCAAGCCCCCGTTGGTCCCTCAAATGAACTTGCTAATTACATCAAGTCAAATGAGGCCAACATGAGGTCAATGCAAAATCAAATCACCACTTTGAAAAATGATTTTCAAACCTCAATAACAAAACAAGGTCATGAGCTCAAAAACGAACTTAGAACAACAAATCATAAAATTGAGCAATCTCAAAGTAAAATTGAGAACATGTTTGCTAGCCTCATGAACCAAATGAATCTAGCTTCAACTTCGGGAGGTCTTCCGGGAAATACCATTCCCAACCCGAAGGGTGAGTTGAAAGCCGTCGCCACTCGAAGTGGTAAGACGCATAATGGACCCTCGACTCCTATGCCCCCTCCACCGGGGGAAGTGAATCGAGATACCGAGGTGACAACGGACAAGGTGCATTTCTCAAGCCCGCGAAGTACCGCACACGTCCAACCTCCGGTCGTCCAATCTCAAATTCCGGAACCCGATGTTCCGAAGACCAATCCTAAGCCTTCAATTCCATATCCTTCAAGGCTTAACGATCAGAAGCTTCGAGATAAAACCAATCAACAAATGGAGAAATTCTTTAAAATCTTCAATGAATTGCACTTTGACATAAGCTTCGCAGATGCTCTCGTTCTTATGCCCAAGTTTGCATCTACACTCAAAAGTTTACTAAGTTATCCGAGATGGCAAAAACCCCACTTAATGAGCAATGCTCGGCGGTTCTCCTCAAGAAGCTTCCCGAAAAGCTCGGAGACCCCGGCAAGTTTTTAATCCCATGTGATTTCTCGGGGATGGTTCAATGCTCAGCCTTGGCCGATCTTGGCGCAAGCATTAACCTTATGCCACTCTCGATATGGAAGAAATTATCTCTTTCGAAGCTTACCGATACTTGCATGACACTCGAGCTAGCGGACCGTACTGTAACTCATCCGCTTGGAATAGCTGAGGATGTCGTTGTGAAAGTAGGAAAGTTCCACTTTCCCGCTGATTTTGTTGTGGTAGACTTTGATGCCGATCCTCGAGTTCCACTCATTCTGGGGAGGGCTTTCTTAAGAACGAGTCGTGCTCTCATTGATGTACATGCTGAAGAGTTAACCATTCGTGTTGAAAATGAAGAAGTCACGTTTAACATAAATCAAGACTCTAAACCTCTAACCAAATGCAATGTTGCTACGGTGAATCAAAAATCTGATCTCGTAATTGCTTCCAAAAGAAGTGATTCGATACTTTCAAGATTCGAGGTTAAGAGTACTTCAAACAAACGTGCTAAGCTCAAAGCAATGAAAATTACGCCTGGCATAAGAAAATGGTTTGAGAAATGTGCTGGGGAAGTAAAGAGTGTTTTTTATTACGATGAACATGAATCGGAGACCACAACGGAAGTGGTGAAAATTGCTAGCTCTAAGAGCACACCACTTGTCCCATCTCCGGAATCGGTTTGTCGTATTGAGATTGTTTCCGACTCTTCCCATCCTTCTCCTCCGATTGAGAGAAGTGATATCTCTATGGAAGAGCTCGAGATGTTCTTATTTGATGCTCCAATTTCGCCGGAAATTGTTGAGCCCGATGGTGATCCGGGGGGGGGGGGGGATGCTCCGTTATTAGAAAAAATGATATTTGATGAACCATTATTTTCCCTCCCCCCGAAGGACGTTGTTGTTAAAAATAAGCCGTCAGATCCTCCGGAGCTCGAGCTCGAGGATTTTGCTCCCGAATATGAAAGTTTCATCTTTGATACGGCTGAAGAGAGTAGTGGCAATCCCACTTCTCATTCTGATTTTTCCCTCCCGGCTTATGAAGCCTTTTCTTTTGATATCGATCTTTTGGAAGAGACGAGTAGTGGCAGTACCACTTCTCATGCTTATATCTCTCTTCCCGAGTATGACTCATTTCTCTTTGATAAAAATGATCCGGTTATCTTTGAAGAGTTCTCCGGTGAACTCTCTCAGCCGGAATTGATCATTTTTATTTCAATCTTGAGAATGATTTTAGTGTGGGGGGAGGTGTTATTGATCATAAAGATTTACTTCTTAAAGATTTCATCCCGACCCTCCCTCCCGTTGAAGACGATATTGCTTTTGATGATGAAGAGTTATTTATGATCATCATAAAAATCTTGCTTCTCTTCATCACATATGGTGTGATTTCTCTTTCCCTTTTCTCTTACGGGAATGAGGACACCATCTTTGACCCCGGTATCGTCCCTTATAGTTTCTACTATTAAAATACCGTGGGTATCTCGTCGGTGTGGAACTTTCTGATGTTCAAATGTTTATCCAAACACATTGAATGAAAGTCCGATGGAGATTGTTTCTTCCACTTGCTTCCCCATGAACCAATGAATTCCGGGTCGAGTCAAGCTAGTGACTCGGTTAACAAAAACATTAGCTTCTGACTTCTTCCTATTTTCTAAACACTAAGTGTGGGGGAATTCCTCTGTTGTGCTGTGCTTTTTTGTGTTGTTTGCTCTTGTTTGCAGATTTCCCAAAGATCGTGATGATTGATGCGCCTGTTTTCAATCCAGCCGCCCAATATCCGATCTTTTTGCTAACGTTTATCTAGGGATATCTTTTCAACTTTTTTTTTGTGAAAAATGGAGATTTCTGTTCCACACTTGGCTAGTGGTATTACCTTTTTACGTTCTAAGTGGCGGCATAATAGCCGGTACTTTGAATATTGAGGGCAATATTCAATTCTAAGTGTGTGGGGGGGGGGGGGGGGAATTCTCGCGAATTTTGTCACATAAGTACCTTCTAGTTCCCTAATACCCCTGTTTTTGACCAAAATTTTAAAATTTTTGTCATATATAAAAATATATATATATATATATATATATATATATATATATATAATAATAATGTCATCAATAAAAGTGTGTTAGTCTTGATTAGGTTAGAACAAGGGGAATCCCGACTCTGCTAGAGTGTTGATCTAGCTGCTTCCTTAACGTTTAGACTAAGTTTTTACGATTTGTGCAAATGAAAATGCTAAGCGTAGAATAGTTGGTTTTCTTTAGAGCTTATATAAGTAATCCATGGCTTTTCCTCCCAGGAGATAACTAATCTGACTTAATAAGTGCTTATTTTTCAAACATTTGAACACACAAAATCATTTTTTCATACGATTTTGAAAAATACTAGTTCAAGGCTTTATTTAAACTTCGGAACAAGCATATGTCAGAATAATGCAAAATGAAAGTGAGATGTTGCTTGAAAGTTGCAAAAAGTTAAGTAATAAATAAATGTGCTAAAAAGCTAAGGTTCAAGATCGGCCCTTGGATCCTTATTTCCGGAAGGCGTTTAGGTCTTGGCTACCCTCTTACACCGGCCCTTGGACCCTTAATTCTGAAAGGCGTTAAGGTCTTGGAACTCTCCTTTGTAACGGCCCTTGGATCCTTTATTCCAGGAAGGTGTAAGGTCTTGGTTCCCGTGAAACTCCGTTAGTTTATGTTGCACAAGTAAAAAATAAAAAAATAAAAAAAATAAAAAATAAAAAATAAAAAAAATGATGAAAAAATGAAAAGAAAAAAAATAAAAAATAAAATGGAATGATATTGCAAAATGCAATAAAGTTTTGAAACTTGCTTGTTGTGAATTTTAAATCTATCTTTCAACTAGTATTAGTCAAAATTTTATATAAACGTCGATTTTTGTGATCAAAATTTTGAAAATCAAGCACATTCACCTAACTTAAATAAATATGGGAGTGAAAAGTTAAGTCTCGGCTTACATAGATTATTAGTATAAGTAGTGTTAGCATTTTACAAAAACGTTTGCACAATGAGTTTAAGCTTAGTTGGGAGTATTAAAAAGAGGATGACGATTTCAATTCCCTGGAGACACCCATTTTGTGTGAATCCCGTTCCATGATACCATTTTTGAAAATCAAGCATGTTATTTATTTATGTTCTAGTTTAAATTTATCGCATCAAATAAAAAGTCAAAACGGGGTATACTTGGTATTCTTTTGATCCTTTCATTACTTCATATGATCGGATTGCTAGGGACTAGCAATAGCTTAGTGTGGGGGATTGATGAGTGTGTAAATACTCATCATTTTACACCCATTTAAGACACAAAAATGACCAAAAACACCCAAATATATTGCAGATATCCTTTGTTTTGTGTTTTTATGTGTTTCAGGTACAAAAGGATTGAAAACGAGGCAAAACAGGCAAAAACCGAGCACAAGAGTGGAAAGTCGTGAAGAACCGAAGCCGGGAAAAGGATTTATGAGTTTGGACCAAGAAATTTATTCAAGTGTCAAATGTCAACCCTCAAGATAATCAAAATGACAGAATTGGCCCTTGGAAAAATTTTAAGAAGTTGGCATAAAAGGTCCCTCAGTTTTCAAACTTGGCAACATTAATCCCTAAAACTTATCCCTAAACCATTTCTATCCTACACCAAATAAACTAACTAAAATCCTAAACCCAAAATTAAACCCAACCCATTTCCAATCCTTATCCCCAGCCCAATCTCAACAAAGCCCAAGTCCTTAAAATAACCCACACCCGTATACCCTTAACTAAACCAGGTTTGACCCTGGTCAAAACCACCATCTTTGCCGCCAAGTACTAAAACCATCACCCACCATGCTCATTCCTGAAAAACCAACCCTCCCCCTCACCCTCCTACTACACTCCACCTACCCAGTCCAAAAAGCATTTAATGCTTCTTCCCCCCCCCCTCAAGTTACCAGTACCAAGTGGGTAATCCACTATCTCAGTTTTGGCGCCAAAACAAGGAATCAAAGGCTGAGATCAATTGATGGCAATCTAATGGTTGAGATATGGTCAGAAGAAGTCAAGAAAGAAATCCCAGCACTAAATTAGTATAAATAGGGCATTTTGTAGCCAAATTTGGCATGTAGAATTTTAGTGTTAGTCGTGTTTTTTTTTTATGCTTTAATTTATGTAGTTTTAAGTTTATGATTGTAATCAGTTTTTAAGGTTAATACAAGTGTTTCAGATTTTAAATTCCAAGTTTGTTACCAATTTTCAGTTTCAATAGAAATTTAAAGTTTTTAGCTAAATTATTGTTTACACTTCATTGTTGTTTCAAAATCTTTCATAAGCTCTCATAAGCTCTCAAAAGTAAAAAGAAAATATAAAAAGAATAAACTCAAAATCAAAACATCACAGAAATTACCTTAGCATGAGACAAGAAGCTTTTGGAAGTTGCCAGAAATGGAATTGGCAAGATGGACTTTACCTAGCTTATCCTTGATAAGCTAGGAGCTAGTAGCTGCCATTTGGTACCCTTGTTCAGCTAGGGTTGAAGGTGTTACATTCTTGTTTTCTAATTTCTCAATTTTCAATATTTTGCATAATCTATCATTAATTGCATATTGTGGTTAATTCTGTGTTCAGTTGTTTGAATAAGTGAATTTGTGCTTAAAACAACTTAAAATAAGTTAGTATAAACTTGTTTAGTGATTTCATTGGTTAATTTCAACTTTTGCTTCTTAAAGCTTCATAACAGCTAAGATTAGGAGTGTTTGGCTTTTTGAGTCAAACGGGTCAAAATGGCATAGTACTGTTCATGTGCATGATTTCCAAGTTTGATCTTGATTAACTTAGCCTAAATAAGTTGTTAGTCAGAGGTGTTTAGCTGTTTTGAAGAATCTCCTTGGTTTAAGTTAGTGAGGGAATCATTTAGGTCCAAAGTTGCCCATAACTGCTTATCTTAAAGATAAGCAGTTTTAGTCCTAGTTTTTGTCATTTTTAAGTTCAAGATAATGTTTTAAAGTGAATATGCAAAAGTTGAAACAATCTCAGTAGGATTTGAACAAGGTTTGACCCATTTTGCAAAATCTACTCAAAACACAAGTCTGCACACAGAACAGACCCAAGTGCAGTCTGCATCAGTTTTGGTGGACCATTCATGTGCTTATTTGTGGTGATTAGTGCTTATTTTCTTTGGTTCTAGATAGTTTGGCATTGGTTCTTAGTTCTTTTTCACATTTTCAGATCTTACTCAAGCTTTTTCAAGCCTAAAAATAAGCTCAAAAGACTGCCTATTAGACAAGTACATACTGATTTATCAGCATGTACTTGTCTTGATTGCCCTCTTTTGCAGCTTGTTTATAAGCTCTTAACAAGCTTATTAAGTCCTGAATTTTGGCCTAATTGAACTTTGGTTGGTGATCTTTAGGAATTCTCAGTATTTGTGGTGATTGCTTTATGACTTAGTGCTTAAAATTAAGCTAGAAAGTGCCCTTGTGGACTGATTCTGCCCTGTGCACCTCAGTTCCTCAACTGACTCATTTTGCTTATTCAAGCAAAATGGCATAGTACTATTTTTTAGAAAAATTCTTTTTTCTAAAATTTTCTTTTATCATCTAGGACTTCGGAAAAATAATTTTGGCACTTGTAAGATTAGTTTTTAAATAACTTAGTTGTAGACTCGTTTTTATATTTCACGACTCGCGTTTTTAGTTTAATTTGTTTTAATCTTAAATTTTCTTTGAGAATTTGTTTCTCATTTTTTAATTAGAAGTAAAAAATTTAAAAATCAAAATTCCAATCATGAAACATTTTAATCTCGAACCGCACACGATATCCTCGATTCCAACCTCGTTGGGACACGACCCGGGTAATCACTTGCCCGGTATCACACATATCGTATTCGCGGGTTTTGTAAGTTAACCTTTTTCCTAAGAGGTTGACTAGTTGATTCCCAAGTATCACGGGGATCCGTCTGATATTATATATATACTTTAGCACGGATCTAGACACGATCACTCAGATCTGACACCTTGGCCTTGCAGGCCGAATGCTCGATTTGTAGTCTTTCCAGCTCTCCCGGATCTCTGGCGGCGCAACCGGAGTGTTCCTTTTTCAATTTATCCAACTCATCCAACACATTCTTATGAAGCTGAAAATTCTCTTGAACGCTGCGTTCACATTTCTCATGAGCCTGGGTAACACTGTGATACTCCCCGAGAAGAGTTTCGAACCGAATAAGCATATCAGACTGAGCCATCGCACCCTTACCTAATTACATCCAAGCACGACGACAGGCATCCTCATCATCCAAACTCTCCAGGTATTGTTCCTCGCGGGGAGTCGGAAGATGGGCCATCATATCACGGCATACCGAAGAACCATTCATATGAGCATCCGTTTTCACTGACCATCCCGGCACAAAAATGTCTCCGGAAGTAAATTCATCCTTGTCAGTCTCATCTAAACCTTCCAAATGTCGTTTCTCTTTACCCCGGCCATAAGAGGATACCAAGGGACTCCCTGCAAAACAGATAACAGACGTCACTTATAAGGAAGGAATGTATGCAAACAAACAAGTCGGCAAATGGAAAGAAATAAAAGATACACATGACTCACCATCACAATCACCTCCGAACTGACTACTCGCCCCTTCTTCACCTTCGGGCTGTTTTACCGATCCATCCGGATGAACCGAGCGAATGGGCCGAGGAGCCGAGATGTGCTCGGAAGAATCTAACTCTATGACAGGAGTATTAACGTTGGATTTTCGTTTCTTAGCGGGGCGAGAAGTAACACCCTCCTCGGCGGAATGTTTGCCCGAACCTTGGGCTCCCTTACTCCCTCCAGCACCTCCTTCTTTAGACTTAAAACCTAAACGTACAGCTGCTTGTTCTTGTTTCTTCCTCTTAGCTTCCAAGACCTTCTCACTAGCCACTTCAACTTTTTTCATTTCGGCCGACTTCTCCGGAATATCCGCATTTGATCCGGCAGGTTTTGTTACATGCGAAGGACGAGTCTCACCTTCGCGGTACGGATCCCCCTTGACCATCGATGCTCCTTTTCGACGCTCGGGCTTGATAAGGTACTCAGACATTGTCAAAGCTGCAAACCAATAAGTCAAGAATACATATCATTCGGAAGCAAACATACGTGCACGTCTAAACATATATATATATATATATAAAACAAAAAATATAAGCAAGGGCTATACCCTTTCTTTCGGCGTCCTTAAGCGCCACTCGGAAGCCCGGATGGTCCCAATGGTCAGTCAACCCAAAGGCATACAGAAAACCCCGAGGAATCGGGATAAGGTCAATCACATGCTCAGATAATCTTTCGGCATCCGCCACATTAAATTCGCCCTTCGGAAAGGGGTCAGAAATATCCGAGTCGTGATGCCTCCAAGGCATGGCGAAAGGGATAGCTCGTCTATCTATAAAAAGAACTGATGCTTCCATCCTTTCAACCCAGTCAGAATCTCATTGAAGCAAACCCTCTTATCCTTCCCCCCACGTTTCTCAAAGGAAAACCAGTGTCCCTGCTTACTCAACTTATAAAACACACGAAAAAGAGAGGTAGTGGGAGTAATGTGTAAGCTTCGGCTATAAACCTCGAAAAGAGATGCGCGATGTAAGCCTAGGGGAACCAATTGAGAGATGTGGACCTTATAGTACTTGATGACATCTAATAAGAAGGTAGAAAAAGGCACGCTGTTACCTCCTTCGTAAAAGTATTCCAGATACAAGCCTATTGCATCCGGTGGTAATTCATCCATAGTCATATCCGGAGGAGGAAGCCTCGGATTAAGGTCTTCCGGAATACCCACCTCCATCACCAATAAAGTAACAGCCGTCTCATCCATGCGGGTAGTATACTTACGAATATCGAACTTGGGTAAAAACCCTTCGGACTCCGGAAGGTCCTCCTCGCGAGACGAAGCGGACCGATGCGACATGACTTAACCGAAGGAGAATAGGGTATAGCCGAACAATACAGATAACAAATTAATGATAATGCGAAACGTACCTCGTTAAACGGAAGGATCGCGTAAAAGGCTATTCGAAAAAGACTACTAGGATAGAGCTAAGCGGAAAAGACGGAAGGGAAATGTGTCAGAGGAGTCTGGAGAATTACAGTGGTAAAAATGAAAGGAAAGGACTATTTATAGGCAAAAAGAAGGGGCTGCGAAACGTCGCATCATGTCAGATGCTGACGTGTCAGCCTTTGAGTCACACGATGAGACACAACGCCACGTGTCCTGATCCGAATGACACTGTAAAAACGACGGCGCCCCTATTAATGTACACAATGATGGTTCTTGGCGTGTTGCGCATAAAGACTGCCATTCAGAGTCCCACGGCCCAAATGCTTCGAAAAAACCGGAACGACAATTTTACAAAGTATCACACCATCGTTAAACGATACTATGATACTGGGGGGGGACATGTTGGCGTATATGGCCGAATGGCTCAATCCGAATGAACCTCCATGGTCGTTCGGAATAACGGCTAGCTCCAGATTAAGTCGAACGGTTTAATCCGAACGGACCCCTCGGTCCGGACGAACCTCACGGGTCGTTCGGACTAACGGTTATCTCCAGATTAAGAAGTCAAACCTAACATTAGTAGTATGCGACAAAGACACAGGAACCATGGCAGGACCGAGAAAAGACCCAAACAGAGAAGGATTCCAGTTGCCGCTCAAAAAGGTCTCCATCACATTTGGACGCATCCGATGGGGACAAAATTAAGTCTCCTATATAAGGAGGAACAATTCTAGTTAATGGTAACTCTCGATTTACACACACTGTTTACTTAACTCATTACTTCGTTTATTATCTCTTATACCGATACTTATCCTCATACCGGAGTTTGGTCCTGGGGTCACACCCGAGGCGAGACTAACGCGTTTATTGTCTTAGCAGATATCCGAAGGACTCGACGTCATCGAGACCGGAGGAAATCCTTCAAACTCAACCACCCCGCAAAGAAATACTTAAACACTTTGCAAACGATGCATCACTCACAAAGACCCCATAGCAAGCTAATGACTGACATATCATATATTATACTAATATTGTATGAACAAATATGAACAAATACTACACTTGATCTATGGGAGTATGCTGGATCAATATATGGGAGTATGCTTTAATAACCTCTATACCCTCTTCCATGTAGCCTTCCCTCAGACAATGTAGGATGATCTAAGTGAACCATAAGTCATTAAACTAATGCCTACAAATCCTGAAATAAGTTGTGTAAAACATTGAGCTTACTAGCTTAGCCTTCGGATTTGCTTTATCTGAACTTAGAGCACCCGAAGTTATTCTCGATGGTCGAGTTAATTGAATAATAATTAAGGTTGTAAGCTGGTTTTATTCGTTTGAAGTTTATGGAAAGTTACTTTAACGACCAAGATCGATAGTTTTAGTTTGTTCAACGGCTCAAAATAACTTTTACATGAATTTAAGTATGAATATGCTATCTTAGCTTGCTATAGTGGTGTGGTTGTGGTTGTAGATGCATACACATATATAACCATTTTTGTATGAATGAGGTTTCGGGACGTATTTGTTACTTGTTAGGAAACTGAAACTGAGTCGGTTTATAGTAGAATATTTGTGGATGGGAACAGTTTCTTAAGCGGTTGTTTGCGTAGGAAGGTTATGCATATGTATTAACTGCGGGGGTGCTTGGATGTGCTCTATGAATATAGCTACATTTGCGTCGTTTACATTTACATAAATCAATATATGGTAGAGAACTTAGATGGAAATATGCTTGTGTTGAAAAATTGCTAAAATCTTAAGGGATCTGACATCAACCATTTTTTTAAAGTTAAGATGTTAGAAATAAAATGATAGAATGGTTGATACCAAATTTGATGATTTGCATCACCATATAAAGCTTCAATATACATAGTACAATGACACCTATTTTCATATGAAGGGGTCGTCATGAGTTGTGTTTGTATATCTAGTGCTGTTTTTGAGGTAGGTGAAGTGAACGACCTTACGGATTTGAGAGAAAAAGATAATTCTAATAAGCTATTTGATATTCAAATACTTAGGGTTTGTTTGTTATAGGGGGTTGACTATATGGGTTAGGACTTAAAGTAGAAAATTTTTGTTTGGAAGCAAGACATGAATTTAATTTTAGTAACCATCACCAAATATAAAGGTTTTCAGAAATCCCATCTAAATGACCGGGGTTGATTTTCTTTTCAAAAATTGTAGGGCCAAATTTGTCATCCACCACTAATTGTCTTTTCCTAATTCATTTTATTATACAAAAAATATTAAATGTTTAAATCCACACATTATATTTATACACAAAACAAACATTATTTTTACAAAAGATATTATATAAATATAATTTCTCTCTCCTAAACCAAATCCAAATCCAACACTGTCTCTAAACAAAACACACCCTTACATTATGAACAAAGTCAATCTTTAAGAATTCAAAGGCCTTTAAAAAGAAAAACATAGTCAATTTGATTGTTGAAAACTGAATCATCTACATCCCCATTATCTCATACTACAGTACATTTTATCACCTAATCATTACAAGTTCATGTTGTGCACTAATTTCTTTTCTTTTTTTTCTTTTCTTTTTTTTTCTTCCTTTTTTTTTAATTGAAGCTAATTGTTGGGAATAAAATGATCAAAGTCAAAGGGCCTGCCAATGATGAGAAGAGCCTGCTAGTTGATTTTGTTGTGTACGAAGATGTTCTACCAGTACCTTCTGGGTAGAAGGTACTGCTAGCTAATGAAGAGCCTGCCAAGCTTATGTCAAGTCGATTAGATATTTTGTAATAGATATTTAGTTGAATTATTAGTCTTTGTACATTGTTATACGTTATGTAGAAGTAGATTAGTCTTCTGTGGTGACAGAAGAATATATCAGAGTGTACATGGGTAGTTGTATTTAATTGTAGGCGCTAATATAGTCAAAGTATAGTATTATATTCATCTACTTGACAACATGTAATAAGATATCCTTATCTTATAAAAGGATATCTTAGTCACTTCTTCATGCATGCATCTTTCACAACTAATAACCACGAACCAAACTATCTCTCAAGTAACTTAGTTACTTCGAATCACAAATCCTTTTACAATCTTAGATTCAAGATTACTTTGTAATCCTGGTGATATTTAGATCATCCGTATTATTTCATCAATAATATTGAATCGTTTTGTTCTAAACAAAGTTGTGTTCGTTGTTCATTGCATTCACACATTTACTTAAACTCACCACCTTGTGTTCTTTTAAAGTGTGTTGTAGTAGATTCCGCATGCTAAACACATTCAATACATAAATATCTCAATCGAACTATAACCAAAACGTTCCACACTAATTTTATTTGTTACTGTAATTGTTTGAATAAGTTTTTTTTTACATGTTCATAAGGCCTCCTTTCTATTTTGGAGTAGATCGGCTACAAAGATTTTGTTGGGTTTTATATTTCTATAGATTTGATGATACAAAAACAAGAAGAATGAAACATTAATTCTGGTTGCAGGAGTGGTTAATTCTGGTGATTACCCAATTAAGTCTGGTGGTTAAGTCTCCTGGTTAAGTCTCCTAGTTAAGTCTGGCAGTTAAGTCTGGTGATTACACAGTTAAGTCTGGTGATTACACAGTTAAGTCTTCTAGTGTATCAGGTGTTGCTATGAGTCATACTACTGCTGGATGGATAAGGATGAAGAATATATTATTTATATGAATCATAGATAATATCTAGATATTTGATCAGTCAACAAAAATTGTAAACAAAGATACAAGTTGTATCTTAATGGCTGACATACACAAGCAAGTAGTAGAGAAGACTTAACAACTTTGTAATGATCTCCTTTGTTCTATAAAAAGGAGATCATAGCTTAGATACTTAGTATGTTTTACAAGTGTTTAGTATGCATAGAATTTAAACACAGAAATGCGTTAAAATGTAAAACATCAAAAGAGTGTGTGTGAGAACATCAGACGAGGGGTCTGATGTTGTTAGGTTTGTTTAGCCTCAAGGATCTTTGATCCCTGATTAGATTGTAATCGTGTTATACTTGATCACATAGCATTGGGGCTAGTTTGAATAACAAACGGTGAAGTTAAAAAACCTTGTTGTGATAGTATTGTTTCTTTCATTGAATATTCCGCCAATATTATCATCATGCTAGTCATAGATAAAATCCTAGATCAAGGTCTAACAGCCTTGAGCCCAAAACGATCAGAAAACTTATAAGTAGTTGGTGTTCATAAGCTCTATTAAAGTTTTCAACAAGTGGTATCAGAGCGGGGGGGGCTCTGGATCTAGGAAAATAAAAGGTTTTAGCTAAAGAAAGAAGAAAAATTCGTTTTGCTTAAATTTTTCAAAACTGTTGCAGAAACAGTTAAGGTATGAATTTTTGGTTTTCTTTCTTAGTTTACACACACAAAGGGGGAAGAATCACACACAAAGGAGAGTTGGTTCTTAAAAGATAAAAGGCTTGTTTTTTATTTATTTGGCGAATAAAATTATTTGTTGCTTATTTGAAGATGAAGTGGAATTTTTCAAAGTTGTGTTTTATCATACCTTTTGAAAGAAGGTAACTTGTTCGTTCGTTCAAGTGACTACGAAATGACAAACACTTAAAGGAGATACGTTGTAGTACTCAGTGTCTCATAGAAGATGAGTTTATTGTCATGAGATTGAGGTCTCCCTATACATCGAAGTTGGGTATACGTTCAAAGTCAGTTTTAGTACAAGACATAAGACACAAGATTGGTTTATTCTCTTTCATCATCAAGTTACTAATGGTTGGTTTTTCTTCATCAATCATAAAAGCCTACAGAATTGGAGATTCGAATGGTTAACATATGGGTTTCAGGGGAAGCTTAAATGTTTAGATGTATAACCATTTATTATATTTGTGCATCACCACAGGGAAAGTTATTGATTCTTTCTACTGTTGATTAGTATTACTACTAATGGTTTAAATTTTTACTGTCTCAAGTTCATTTTTAGTGCGGAAAACTTAATGGAGGATAATTTAAAACCTTAGAAGGATGAATTAGATGTGTAGTATTAGTTCGAAGTTGTAAAGATCATATTTGTAATAATCTTTGTTGATAAAAAAAAAAAGGGGAAAAGATGTGGTGGATAGCATAGATTAAGGGGAAGACAGTATTGTTTCATTCATGGTGAGATTTAGTTATCTCAATTTCTCTACTGCGTCTAGGGAAATTCGTACAAGAATGTGTTTGTTTTGTAATCATCAAATAGGGGAAGATTGTTGGGTTTTATATTTCTATAGATTTGATGATACAAAAACAAGAAGAATGAAACATTAATTCTGGTTGCAGGAGTGGTTAATTATGGTGATTACCCAGTTAAGTCTGGTGGTTAAGTCTCCTGGTTAAGTCTCCTAGTTAAGTCTTCCAGTTAAGTCTGGCAGTTAAGTCTGGTGATTACACAGTTAAGTCTTCTAGTGTATCAGGTGCTGCTATGAGTCATACTACTGCTGGATGGATAAGGATGAAGAAGATATTATTTATATGAATCATAGATAATATCTAGATATTTGATCAGTCAACAAAAGTTGTAAACAAAGATACAAGTTGTATCTTAATGACTGACATACACAAGCAAGTAGTAGACAAGACTTAACAACTTTGTAATGATCTCCTTTGTTCTATAAAAAGGAGATCATAGCTTAGATACTTAGTATGTTTTACAAGTGTTTAGTATGCTTAGAATTTAAACACAGAAATGTGTTAAAATATAAAACATCAAAAGAGTGTGTGTGGGAACATCAGACGAGGGGTCTGATGTTGTTAGGTTTGTTTAGCCTCAAGGATCTTTGATCCCTGATTAGATTGTAATAGTGTTATACTTGATCACATAGCATTGGGGCTAGTTTGAATAACAAACGGTGAAGTTGAAAAACCTTGTTGTGATAGTATTGTTTCTTTCATTGAATATTCCGCCAATATTATCATCATGCTAGTCATAGATAAAATCCTAGATCCAGGTCTAACAGCCTTGAGCCCAAAACGATCAGAAAACTTATAAGTAGTTGGTGTTCATAAGCTCTATTAAAGTTTTCAACAGATTTGATTTTAGATTTTGCATAAAAAAATATCGGAAATATAACGTTTTTTAGTTACGTAGTTAGTATTGTATCTAATAAAATGCTTAGAATTTTACTTAGCATTGATCTTTAAAGGCCTCTTTTTATTTTTGCCCAGGGCCTTCGAAATTTTGAGGACCGCCCTCTGTATCTCAAATAGTTTAAATCAAAAGTAACAGGTCAGATATTGACCAGATGAGTCTCAATGATCTCTACAACAAGAAAACACAGAAAACACTTCTCAAACAACAATTTGAGAACTTTACAGCCACAACCAATGAGTCTTTGGACCGTATGTTCAATAGACTTCAGAAGCTTGCAAGTCAGTTAGCCATCCATGAAGTGATGATAACTCAAGAAGATCTAAACTCTAAATTTCTTAGGAGTTTACCTTCAGAATGGTCTATGCATGTCATTGTATGGAAGAACAAGTCAGATATTGACCAGATGAGTCTCAATGATCTCTACAACAATTTCAAGATTGTAGAACATGAAGTTAAGAAGACTACTGGGTCAAGCTCAGGAAATATGGCATTTGTTTCATCCCCAAACATCTCAAAGGTTGATCATGAAGACAAAGGTGGCAGAGAAGAAGGTACTGCTAACACAACCTTTGGTACTGCTAGTACTTCTAGTAGCACCAAGTCCATTTTGGATGAAACAATTGGGTGTGCTTTTCTTACATCTCAACACAATGGGTCTGTATTAACATTTGAAGACCTTCAAGAGATTCATCCTGATGATCTTGAAGTAATGGACCTAAAGTGGCAACTTTCACTTTTAAGCATTAGAGCTAAGCAGTTGATGATGAGGACTGGCAAGAAGATACTGATAGATGGAAGTGAGCCTGCTGGCTATGATAAGTCAAAGGTGGAGTGTTACAACTGCCACATGAAAGGTCACTACTCTAGAGAGTGTAGAAGACCTAAGAGGCAGGATGACAGAGGTAGAGGGTTTGACAATAGAAACCAAGGAAGCTTTGAGAAGAAAGGAAGCTTTGAAAGCAAGAGTAAGGTTGTTGAAGTTGCTGAGCCAAAAGCAATGGTTGCTATAGATGGCATGGGTTTTGATTGGAGTTTCATGGGTGAAGATGAGTCAACTTCTGATGAATTGGCCTTGATGGCATTCTCCACTCCTGAGGTAATAATTTCTAAATGTTCAAATACATGTGAAGCATTTAAAGAATTGCAAACTTTAAGAAAATGCTTTGATGAACTCACAATAGTAGAAAGAAAAACCAATCAAGCTCTATTTGACCACAAGTGTGGTATGTCTAAGCTAGAAAAACAAATCACTCACTATAGAGAAAATGAACTTACCTTTACTGATGCCAAAAATGCTCTTCATAGACAAATATTTTTGAAAGATATAGAAATAGAAATGGTAAGAAATGAGTGCACTAAAGTGACATTAGCTAGAGACAATATTCAACTGACTGTTACTAAATTGGAAAATGCTTCTGAGTGTACTAGGAGTATAGTAGAGAATCAGATGAATAAGAGGATAAAATCAGGGATTGGATACAACAAATGTCCACCTCCTTATAGAGGAATTCCTTGTCCACAAGGTAGTGATCTTGCTGCATCAGGTTTACATGAATTTGTTGCAAAACCATTAGCTAAGCCTGAAGTGATAAGTGAACCTTCTGAGGGTGCTAAGAATGTCTCACTCTCCAAGGTACTCACTGAGAAGAGACCAGATGTCCTAATTATTGAGGATTGGGTATCTGATGATGATGAAGATGAGACTATTCCTATTAAAGGAATCAAAGTAGGACCATCCAGTCCTAAGAAAGTAGAAGTAAAAGCTAAAGCCAAAACTGTTTTAAAGACAGTTGAAAGTTGTGAAAAATGTAATAACAAACCTAGGGGAAGCCAAAGAAATTGGAACAACCTTAAATCACAACAATTAGGTGATGACTTTGTTATGTTTAATAAAGCTTGTTATTATTGTGGTAGCTTTAAACATCTTCATGCTTATTGTAATAAATGGGTTTCTGGGAGTAAATCAAAAGCTAAAACAAATGTTAATCACCCCAGAAAAAGTTTTGTTAAGTCTAACACCACAAATGTTAAACATACTGTTAGACAAGATAAGCCTGTTATTGCAAAACCAACTGATAAGGGTACAAGAAACACTTATAAATCTGTACCAAAAGTTGAGAAGAATCCTATTCAAAAGATAAATGTGGTCAAAACAAAAGTTTGGAGTCCAAAAACCAAAGGTCCTACTAGACCAAAAGGTCCTGCTAGACCACATGGTACTGCCAAAGTTGGTATTGCCAAAATTGGTACTGATAGACCAAAGACCACACAATGGATTAAAAGGGAAAGTGCTGTTAATTCCTCAGCATGTTGGATTTGGAAACCAATCCAATCTAAAGGTGCATCAACAATCCTGAAAAGGTTTGACTTCATTGATGCAAGAGGCAAACCCAAGTCTGTCATGGCTTGGGTACCCCAAGGAAACTAATATGTTTATTCATGTGCAGGAACATTCAACTGATATTGAAGATCAAGGATATGTTGATAGTGGGTGTTCAAGGCACATGACAGGCAACATGTCATTCCTCTCAGACTTCAAAACTTTAGATGGAGGATATGTTACCTTTGGGGGAGGAATAAAAGGAAAGATCACTGGTAAAGGTACTATCAAAACCAGTAAAATAGATTTTGAAAATGTGTATTTTGTGAAAGAACTTCAGTTTAATCTTCTTAGTGTCTCACAAATGTGTGACAAAAAGAACAATGTTCTATTTACTGACAATGAATGTATGGTTCTTTCTTCTGATTTTAAGATGCCTGATGAGAGTCAGATCCTTCTTAAAATTCCAAAAAGGAACAATATGTATGTTGTCAATTTAAAGAACATTGATCCCAAGGAAGGTTTAACTTGTTTGGTAGCAAAGGCCTCATTGGATGAATCTATGATTTGGCATAGAAGGCTTGGTCATGTAAACTTTAAAACAATCAACACTATTGCAAAATATGATTTAGTAAGAGGTTTACCCAAAAAGATTTTCCAAAACGACCAAACTTGTGTTGACTGTCTAAAAGGCAAACAACATAGAGCTTCTTGTAAGCCCAAGACCCAAAACTCTATTTCTCAGGCTTTACATATGCTTCATATGGATCTCTTTGGTCCTACTAATGTGTGTAGCTTGAATGGAAAGAAATATTGTCTGGTTGTTACTGATGACTATAGCAGATTTTCATGGGTTTTCTTCTTAAGATCTAAACATGAAACTAGTGAGATACTTAAAACCTATATCACTGAGGTAGAAAACCAATCTGATAAGAAAGTCAAAATCATCAGGTGTGACAATGGGACAGAGTTCAAGAATAGAGTTATGGATGACTTTTGCAAGGAAAAAGGCATAAAAAGAGAGTTTAGTGTAGCTAGAACACCTCAGCAAAATGGAGTAGCAGAAAGAAAGAATAGAACACTTATAGAGGCTGCTAGAACTATGTTAGTAGACTCTAAGTTGCCTATTTCATTTTGGGCTGAAGCAGTTGGTACTGCTTGTTATGTACAAAACAGGGTTCTTGTGACAAAACCACATAGAAAAACACCTTATGAACTTTTCTTTGGTAGAAAACCATCTTTAAGTTTTATGAGACCTTTTGGTTGTCAGGTTACTATTCTCAATACCAAAGATCATTTAGGCAAATTTGATGGAAAAGCAGATGTTGGCTTTTTGATAGGGTATTCCTTGCAGAGTAAGGCCTATAGAGTGTTCAACACTTGCACTAGGCTAGTAGAAGAGAATCTTCACATAGAGTTTCAAGAGAAACTAGCAAATGTGAAAGGAGTTGGACCAGATTGGATGTTTGATGTTGATAGGCTCTCAGAATCTATGAATTATGTGCCTGTTTCAGGTACACATGCTAATAATAATGCAGGTTCTAAAGAAAATGTTGAAGCTCCTAAAGATCAAGATTTCATCTGGATGCCAATTTGGAAAAGTATGGATCTATCTTCAAGTCAAGAAGGACCTTCAAACTCAAGAAATGAAGGCAATGAAGAAGATCAAGGAACTCAGAATCAAGAGAATCAAGAAAGTGGTGCTAATGACAATGGTACTGCCAGTTCTTCAGATGGTCCTGCTAGTACAAGTATTGGTACTGCTGAGCCATTGAATGTTCAAATAGATGATTCTTTTCAAGAAGAGGTTGGGATTAGCAATCTTCCAACTACATATGAAGTTCCTAAAACACCAAACACTAGAATTCTAAAAGATCACTCATCTGATGATGTGATTGGAAGCATAACTTCTGGTGTTAGAACAAGATCTCAAGTTGGTTTATCTCAAGTCTTATCCTCAGATGAAGAAGGGTTAATCTCCTCTATTTATGAAGAAAAGAATAATGATAATTCCAATATATGCCTGTTTTCATGTTTTCTATCTCAGGCTGAACCCAAGAACATAAACAAAGCTTTAGATGATACAAGTTGGGTGGAAGCTATGCAAGAAGAGCTTCTCCAATTTAAGATTCAGAAGGTTTGGATATTGGTTGATTTGCCCAGAGGTCATAGGGCAATTGGAACCAAATGGGTGTTCAGAAACAAGAAGGATGAAAGGGGTATAGTGATCAGGAACAAGGCTAGATTGGTAGCACAAGGATATACTCAAGAGGAAGGGGTAGATTATGAAGAAGTGTTTGCTCCAGTTGCAAGACTTGAAGCAATTAGGCTTTTCTTAGCCTATGCTTCATTCATAGGCTTCACTGTCTATCAAATGGATGTTAAGAGTGCATTTTTGTATGGTGAAATTGAAGAACCAGTATATGTATCTCAACCTCCAGGCTTCATTGATGCTGAGTATCCAGATAAAGTTTACAAGGTTACCAAGGCTTTGTATGGCCTACATCAAGCTCCAAGGGCATGGTATGAAACATTGGCTTGTTTTCTACTAAAAAGTGGATTCCAAAGAGGCAGGATTGATCCAACTTTGTTCATCAAAAGGACAAAGAAAGACATCTTGTTAGTGCAGATTTATGTTGATGACATAATCTTTGGATCAACAAACCAAGGCTTGTGTGTAGAATTTGAAAAACTTATGCACAGTAAGTTTGAAATGAGTTCCATGGGGGAACTTACTTTCTTTTTAGGTCTCCAAGTGAAACAATCCAAAGAAGGCATATTTATCAGCCAAGATAAGTATGTAGCAGAGATCTTAAGGAAATTCAATTTTGCTGATTCTAAGGTTGCAAGTACACCAATGGATCCAGACAAAGGGCTACTCAAGGATGCTGAAGGAGAAGATATGGATTTGCACAATTATAGGTCTATGATTGGATCTTTGATGTATCTTACATCATCAAGACCAGATATCATGTTCTCAGTATGTGTGTGTGCAAGGTTTCAAATACATCCCAAAATCTCTCATCTCACAGCAGTCAAAAGAATCTTTAGATATCTTAAGGGTCAACCTAGGTTGGGTCTTTGGTATCCAAGGGAATCATCTTTTGAATTGATGGCTTATTCGGATAGTAACTATGCTGGTGCAACACTAGACAGAAAATCCACAACTGGTGGATGTCAATTTCTTGGTTGCAGACTAATCTCTTGGCAATGCAAGAAACAAACAATGGTGGCCAACTCTACAACTGAAGCAGAATATGTTGCTGGTGCAAGTTGTTGTGGGCAAGTTCTTTGGATCCAAAATCAAATGCTTGACTATGGGTACAATTTTCTTAACACCATTATTTATATTGACAATAGCAGTACTATTTGTATCATTAAAAACCCAGTTCAACACTCAAAAACAAAACATATTGAAATCAGACACCATTTCATAAGGGATTGCAATGAGAAAAGGTTAATTCAAGTTGTTAAAATTGATTCTGAAAAGAATTATGCAGACCTTCTCACCAAAGCTTTTGATTTAGGAAGATTCAAATATCTTGTAGGAGGTATTGGAATGATAAATCTTTGAAAATCATATGTTTTTGTTCATAAAATTAACTGGTATTGCATTTTTAACATGGTACTGCTAGTTAGTCAAAAGGTCCTGTTAGTTCATAATTGGTCCTGCTGATACAAAATTGCTATGTTTTGTTCATATAAATGCTTGAATGTTTACAATTATATAGATCAAGTGTTCTACACTTTGTTCTTTTGGTTTGCAACTAACACATTTCAGGTTGATAACAATACAAGAGTTCTTTCAAACAAAAGGGACAACAAAAGTTTTATTCATTTCAGGATAAACAACAATCTCAGGGGAGGAATTTATAGTCCAGAATGGAAGAAAGACCAATTGATGAAAGAAAAGACAAAAGCATACAAGATGATGCAGAGTTGAAAAAGAGAGAGTTAGATCACATATCTAGAAGGGATGAAGCATTTCTCAAGGAGAAAGTTCTATCTAGATCAAACTAAGAAATGTTTTCAACTCAAAGGCATGCTATTAGATGATTTCACTTGTTGAGCCAATCATCCAAGATACACAGCATCATTGCCTGATTTAAATTTCCTCCATCCAAGGAAATTGCACCATCTTTTGGGCCATCATGGCTTTTGGTATTCATCTCACCAAGTTTTTTTTTTACAAACTTAAGAGTTGACTAGTCCTTAAGCAAACGGCTTTTGGTAAAGACAAATCAAATCCGTTGATGGTTGATAGTTTACCAAAAACTATATGGTTGTTAACTAACCATACTTAATTGTAAATAGTTAACTAGTCCTTAAGCAAACGGCTTTTGGTAAAGACAAATCAAATCCGTTGATAGTTGATAGTTTACCAAAAACTATATGGTTGTTAACTAACCATACTTAATTGTAAATAGTTAACTAGTCCTTAAGCAAACGGCTTTTGGTAAAGACAACTCAAATCCGTTGATAGCTGATAGTTTGCTAAAAACTATAAGGGATTTTTATAAAACTTTAAAAGGTACTGCTAGTACAAAAATGGTACTGCTAGAGTACAAAGGTACTGCTAGATAGCCGTTGAGCCTGTCAGAAAAAGTTTTAGCCTTTAGGCCTGGTAGTTAAAATTAGCCGTTGGGGTAGTTATGTAAATTACTGATGACTATATTATATTATATTTCACATATAAAAGATCTTTTTAACCGCCTTTTCAATTTCTTTTTATAATCTTTATTATTGTCGGTTAAAAGTAATTCTCTCATATCTTCTTTCATCAGTCATTATCATAATTCACATACATCTTTCATCTTCTATCAGTACTATCAAACAATCCCACCATCATATTCAAAATTTTCATTATGGCTTCCACAATTGATCTAAACTTTGTTCAACGTCACAATCAGTTAGCATTTTTGGAAAAGTCAGAGGATAATGCCTCATTTCATCAAGTAGTGGACTTTTTAAACAACTCCTACATCAGGTTTGCTTTGCTAGTCAATCCCACTATTTATGAAAAACAAATTTTACAATTTTGGGAATCTGCTAAAATTAAAACTTCTGAAAATGGGGAACAAAGAATAAAAGCCAAAGTGGATGGTAAACATTTGACTCTTACTGAGTCATCCATAAGAAGACATCTTCATTTGGATGATTCTGATGGTATTAGTCAGTTACCAGATACTGAAATTTTTGAAAATTTAACAAGAATGGGGTATCATGCTGAGTTCAATAAACTCACTTTTCTGAAAAAGCATCTTACTCCACAATGGAGATTTTTGATTCACACAATCCTTCACTGTTTGAGCCAGAAGAAAACCTCTTGGGAGCAATTTAGTAGCAACATGGCTTCTGCTCTCATTTGCTTAGCTACAAACAGAAAATACAATTTTTCTAAATATATTTTTGAAGGATTGATAAACAATGTGGATAGTAAAACAAAATTTTTGATGTATCCAAGATACATTGGATGCATCATTGGAAAATTACAACATGTGTTGCTTCCCACAGACTCAGTTTATGAAACACCAAAACTTTCTCAAAAAGTATTTTCAAATATGAGAATTGGTTTTAGAGGGGAGGAAGTTCCACTTTTTGATGAAATGGTACCACAACACCCAGAAGAACCAACACCATCTGCTGATACACCATCATCTAGTTCTTCACATGGTTTCATTTCACAAACACATCAAAAATCACCAACACCATCTCCAGTACCATCAGCAACACCACCAACATCCCCACATCATACATCACAAACCCAATCACCTCAGACAATGCAAGAGTTGAAAAACAAGGTGAAGTTCTTAGAGAAAGCTCTTAAAAGTCAAAATGAAAAGTTTTCTAAGATCAACATCAAATTGGTTAAGAGGGTTAAGAGATTGGAGGGTGAAGTGAAGAAGTTAAAAGGTAAAAAGTCTGCAAAGGTTGTTTTATCTAGTTCTTCACAGTCAGATGCTGATAGGATAGATCACTCTTCCAAAAAGGGGAGGAAGGATATGTCTGAAGATGAGGAAGAAGAGGAGGAACAGGCTCAATTTGAATTCCATGATGGAACTCAAGTTTATGATGAAGAGCCTGTTGGAGCAGGGCAAGAGCCTGTTGGAGCAGGGCAAGAGCCTGCTAGGGCAGAAGAAGAGTCTGCCAGGAGAGAAAGGCTATTGGCTATGGGGTATAAAGGGTCTGCTGAGAGAGTGTACAAGAGAAAGAGGATTCTAGTTGCTGATGAGCAATCCTCTGCTCCATCACAAGAACAAACTCCAAAGGATAAGGGCAAAGGCATTCTAATTGAAGATGAGCCAAAGTCCAAGAAGTTAAAAAGAACTCAGCAAATTCAGATGGCTTTAGGAGAAGAAGAGGCCAAAAGAGTTCAAGAAGAAGAGCTAAAAGCTAGAGAAGCCTCAAGAATGCTTGAAGAAATGAAAGAGCAGAAAGAAGCTGAAGAAGCTGCTCAAGCTCTTCTTGATACTCAAATTGCTCAAGAGACCTTTGATGCACAGATGTTATGGATTATTAACAATGATCCAATTGTGAAAGGTCATGCAGCAAATATAGTAAATGACAAGACACTCAATTCTGATGAGAAGACTGAAGCACTTGAATCTTTCATCAACAAGAAATACAAAGAAGCAGCTTTGGCTGACATTTTTGAGAAGATGAAGGAAAGTCAGAAGAGAGGTTTTAAAGTGGGCAAAACTAACAAAGATCAAACAATCTTTATGAAGAAATTTTTGAAGAATCAGGCAAATTGGACTGATTATCAACTTAAGAAGAAATCTGCTGATGAAATCTTCTTTTTATATCTTCAAGCCTACAAGAATCTTTACTATAATGTTCCATCTGATGTACTCCCATCAAAGAAGAAGGAAGATGCTCAGAAGAAAGAAGTAGCAAAATTGGATCAAGGGCAAGTAAGTAAAATGTTGATTACTTTACCCACTATCATTCATGCTGATCCAATTAGGTCTAGACACCCTATAATTGATTGGGAAATACACCATGATAGATTTGGTAAGTCATGGAAAATATTAAGGGTTGGGGGACAGTCTGCTATCTTCAAGAATTTTGAAAATTTAGTTAGAGCATCTGATAGAGCAGATTTGGAAGAATTGTGGAATCTAGTGCAGATTAGGTTAGCCACAAATTCTAGTACAGATGCTAAGGAACAAGAGCTTTGGGTGGAATTCAATAGGATGTTCGATCCTGATCCCAAAGATGTTCATTGGAAATTTCCCTATTATGATCCTTCAACAACTTGGGAATTTCTAAGTCATAGCCATACTCATCATCTTTTCACACAGAGTGGGATAGAACTTTTTATGTTAGCTGAGAAAGAGTATCCTCTTAGCTATGAAGTGCTTAAAGCTATGATCTCCAAGAGATTAAGGTGTGACAAGGATGAAGAAAACTCAGAGATTGTTCAGAGTTTGCTGAGGAGCATATCTGAGCAATATGAAAGAAAAAGGAAGGATAGAAAGTAAGGTTTTTGGAAGAGTTCTCAAATCCTCAAGGTATGTATTTTATTCATCAGAAACTTGTGTATTTTAATGGAAATAACAAGTTTAGGGGAGGATTGTTGGGAATAAAATGATCAAAGTCAAAGAGCCTGCCAATGATGAGAAGAGCCTGCTAGTTGATTTTGTTGTGTACGAAGATGTTCTACCAGTACCTTCTGGGTAGAAGGTACTGCTAGCTAATGAAGAGCCTGCCAAGCTTATGTCAAGTCGATTAGATATTTTGTAATAGATATTTAGTTGAATTATTAGTCTTTGTACATTGTTATACGTTATGTAGAAGTAGATTAGTCTTCTGTGGTGACAGAAGAATATATCAGAGTGTACATGGGTAGTTGTATTTAATTGTAGGCGCTAATATAGTCAAAGTATAGTATTATATTCATCTACTTGACAACATGTAATAAGATATCCTTATCTTATAAAAGGATATCTTAGTCACTTCTTCATGCATGCATCTTTCACAACTAATAACCACGAACCAAACTATCTCTCAAGTAACTTAGTTACTTCGAATCACAAATCCTTTTACAATCTTAGATTCAAGATTACTTTGTAATCCTGGTGATATTTAGATCATCCGTATTATTTCATCAATAATATTGAATCGTTTTGTTCTAAACAAAGTTGTGTTCGTTGTTCATTGCATTCACACATTTACTTAAACTCACCACCTTGTGTTCTTTTAAAGTGTGTTGTAGTAGATTCCGCATGCTAAACACATTCAATACATAAATATCTCAATCGAACTATAACCAAAACGTTCCACACTAATTTTATTTGTTACTGTAATTGTTTGAATAAGTTTTTTTTTACATGTTCATAAGGCCTCCTTTCTATTTTGGAGTAGATCGGCTACAAAGATTTTGTTGGGTTTTATATTTCTATAGATTTGATGATACAAAAACAAGAAGAATGAAACATTAATTCTGGTTGCAGGAGTGGTTAATTCTGGTGATTACCCAATTAAGTCTGGTGGTTAAGTCTCCTGGTTAAGTCTCCTAGTTAAGTCTGGCAGTTAAGTCTGGTGATTACACAGTTAAGTCTGGTGATTACACAGTTAAGTCTTCTAGTGTATCAGGTGTTGCTATGAGTCATACTACTGCTGGATGGATAAGGATGAAGAATATATTATTTATATGAATCATAGATAATATCTAGATATTTGATCAGTCAACAAAAATTGTAAACAAAGATACAAGTTGTATCTTAATGGCTGACATACACAAGCAAGTAGTAGAGAAGACTTAACAACTTTGTAATGATCTCCTTTGTTCTATAAAAAGGAGATCATAGCTTAGATACTTAGTATGTTTTACAAGTGTTTAGTATGCTTAGAATTTAAACACAGAAATGCGTTAAAATGTAAAACATCAAAAGAGTGTGTGTGAGAACATCAGACGAGGGGTCTGATGTTGTTAGGTTTGTTTAGCCTCAAGGATCTTTGATCCCTGATTAGATTGTAATCGTGTTATACTTGATCACATAGCATTGGGGCTAGTTTGAATAACAAACGGTGAAGTTAAAAAACCTTGTTGTGATAGTATTGTTTCTTTCATTGAATATTCCGCCAATATTATCATCATGCTAGTCATAGATAAAATCCTAGATCAAGGTCTAACAGCCTTGAGCCCAAAACGATCAGAAAACTTATAAGTAGTTGGTGTTCATAAGCTCTATTAAAGTTTTCAACAAGTGGTATCAGAGCGGGGGGGCTCTGGATCTAGGAAAATAAAAGGTTTTAGCTAAAGAAAGAAGAAAAATTCGTTTTGCTTAAATTTTTCAAAACTGTTGCAGAAACAGTTAAGGTATGAATTTTTGGTTTTCTTTCTTAGTTTACACACACAAAGGGGGAAGAATCACACACAAAGGAGAGTTGGTTCTTAAAAGATAAAAGGCTTGTTTTTTATTTATTTGGCGAAGAAAATTATTTGTTGCTTATTTGAAGATGAAGTGGAATTTTTCAAAGTTGTGTTTTATCATACCTTTTGAAAGAAGGTAACTTGTTCGTTCGTTCAAGTGACTACGAAATGACAAACACTTAAAGGAGATACGTTGTAGTACTCAGTGTCTCATAGAAGATGAGTTTATTGTCATGAGATTGAGGTCTCCCTATACATCGAAGTTGGGTATACGTTCAAAGTCAGTTTTAGTACAAGACATAAGACACAAGATTGGTTTATTCTCTTTCATCATCAAGTTACTAATGGTTGGTTTTTCTTCATCAATCATAAAAGCCTACAGAATTGGAGATTCGAATGGTTAACATATGGGTTTCAGGGGAAGCTTAAATGTTTAGATGTATAACCATTTATTATATTTGTGCATCACCACAGGGAAAGTTATTGATTCTTTCTACTGTTGATTAGTATTACTACTAATGGTTTAAATTTTTACTGTCTCAAGTTCATTTTTAGTGCGGAAAACTTAATGGAGGATAATTTAAAACCTTAGAAGGATGAATTAGATGTGTAGTATTAGTTCGAAGTTGTAAAGATCATATTTGTAATAATCTTTGTTGATAAAAAAAAGGGGAAAAGATGTGGTGGATAGCATAGATTAAGGGGAAGACAGTATTGTTTCATTCATGGTGAGATTTAGTTATCTCAATTTCTCTACTGCGTCTAGGGAAATTCGTACAAGAATGTGTTTGTTTTGTAATCATCAAATAGGGGAAGATTGTTGGGTTTTATATTTCTATAGATTTGATGATACAAAAACAAGAAGAATGAAACATTAATTCTGGTTGCAGGAGTGGTTAATTATGGTGATTACCCAGTTAAGTCTGGTGGTTAAGTCTCCTGGTTAAGTCTCCTAGTTAAGTCTTCCAGTTAAGTCTGGCAGTTAAGTCTGGTGATTACACAGTTAAGTCTTCTAGTGTATCAGGTGCTGCTATGAGTCATACTACTGCTGGATGGATAAGGATGAAGAAGATATTATTTATATGAATCATAGATAATATCTAGATATTTGATCAGTCAACAAAAGTTGTAAACAAAGATACAAGTTGTATCTTAATGACTGACATACACAAGCAAGTAGTAGACAAGACTTAACAACTTTGTAATGATCTCCTTTGTTCTATAAAAAGGAGATCATAGCTTAGATACTTAGTATGTTTTACAAGTGTTTAGTATGCTTAGAATTTAAACACAGAAATGTGTTAAAATATAAAACATCAAAAGAGTGTGTGTGGGAACATCAGACGAGGGGTCTGATGTTGTTAGGTTTGTTTAGCCTCAAGGATCTTTGATCCCTGATTAGATTGTAATCGTGTTATACTTGATCACATAGCATTGGGGCTAGTTTGAATAACAAACGGTGAAGTTGAAAAACCTTGTTGTGATAGTATTGTTTCTTTCATTGAATATTCCGCCAATATTATCATCATGCTAGTCATAGATAAAATCCTAGATCCAAGTCTAACAGCCTTGAGCCCAAAACGATCAGAAAACTTATAAGTAGTTGGTGTTCATAAGCTCTATTAAAGTTTTCAACAGATTTGATTTTAGATTTTGCATAAAAAAATATCGGAAATATAACGTTTTTTAGTTACGTAGTTAGTATTGTATCTAATAAAATGCTTAGAATTTTACTTAGCATTGATCTTTAAAGGCCTCTTTTTATTTTTGCCCAGGGCCTTCGAAATTTTGAGGACCGCCCTCTGTATCTCAAATAGTTTAAATCAAAAGTAACAGGTCAAACGAGTTGAAGTCGTCCAAAGCCTAATTCAATACAAATTAGTCTCCTAAACCATCTTATAATGTGCAATGAAATGTCACATAACAGTATAACACACAAGATCATAGTTAAATGTGCAATGAAATGTCACATAACACACAAGATCATAGTTAAATCGATAAATACAAAAGTAAATAGTATTTTTATGATTTATTTCAACTTATATAATGTTCAATTTATGACTAAAAGACTTTTGGTTTAGCGGTATGTGAGTGGTCAAGCAATATAAATGTTGTGGGTTCAAGTCTTACTAAAGACATATGTGAGATAAAATTTGTGAGATAGATGATGAATATTAAAAAAATTTGCCGTTAAAAAAAAATAACGTTCAATTATGAAAGGAGGTTATTTGTACATTCTAAGTTTTGATTGACACACTTTATTTTATACTTTAAGGGGGTGTTTGGGTTTGCGTTTCAGACAAGATTATCTTATTATTGCGTTTTCAAAACGCAATAATCTACTCCCTCCGTCTTAAAATTATTGTCACCCGACAAAAAACACATTATTTTAAAAAAATGTCACTATCACTACTTTCTCTCTCTTACTTTTTTGCCAAATGACAAGTTTACCCTTAACCAATTAATTAACACTTCTTTAAAGTTTGCAATATTAATTTCAACCAAGGGTAATATAGTAAACTTTACCAAACTCCACTATCTATTCACTTTCTATTTTGGGTATGTGACAATAATTTTGAGACGCCCGAAAAAAGAATAAGTGACAATAAAATTGGGACGGATGGAGTAGTTTATAGTGTTTGGATGAGAAGAGCAAATAAGTGATTATTTGCGTTTTTTATGCCTCAAAACTGCGTTTTCAAAAAGTGAGTGGGGAGGTGCAGGTTTGATGAAACACACTTTTACGGTTTTACCCAAACACCTCTAAACAGTTGTAACAACGGATGCATTGAGTCCATTGACGAATACACCTTCTTGGGCCCCTGGCTTGTATTCGTAAACTTTTAAAGAGCCCATGGAAACAAAGGTATACTGACATTTAATACCATTATAAAACCACAGTTGCAAAACACAATCAAACAAAAATTGGGGATCTTAAGAAGAAAAGATGCTCGGAAAATTAAAACAAAGGAGGCTCCGGTGAGAGAGATGTGGGTGTTTTTAAAGGGTGGTTGCCCCTCTCTTGCCAAAACACATTTCAGATCTTGTTGAGCCCATGACTTTGTTCCCCTTTTTTTTAAAAACTAAACAAACAACCCTTTTGAAAAAAAGAAAAAACAGATACTATATGAAATATACCCATCCAATAATATTGAGGGTCCGTTTGGTTTGTAGCTGGGTTTAGGATTAGGATTTGGAATTGGATTTACACACATGTGTGTGTGTGTGTGTTTATATGATAATGATGGTATATGAGGATGGCAATGATGATTAATTTCTGTAAGGATTGTTTTATCCGAGCATCTTAATAATCAGACAGTGGGTGATATTCGACTCGCATCTTGGCAGGGCAATCCGGATGGTATTTGAATAAATGCAACCGGTGTTTGCAGCCATGGCGTTCGATCTCCTTTTGTCTGGCTTCTTACTTACAGATCTGAGCCTTCTTAATCTTCAATATAATCATCAAATAGTTTTGTAGATTTTAAATTGCAACTTTGTTTAGTTACTTGTTTGACTTGCAAAAATGTTTCTTACATACTCCACATCTTTGAAAAACGTGGATAGTATACAACGTATTAAGCATATGATTTTTAGACTAATGTTAGTGGGGACCACTTTCTCACCCAAGCAACCCCGTCACGTCAGCGCCGCCTATCCACAACTCCACCCTAATCAGAATTAGCTAATGGTGACCATAAAAACAACCTCATAACTTTTTCTTTTTCTTTTCTTTTTCTTTTCTATTTTTTTTTTAAATTAAAATTTCATTCAATAATTAAAAAAACATTACAATAAATATTTAACACATTTAATAAACCATTAAATAAACATTCCATACATTTTTACAAACAAAACCACGACTTGTTAGCTATAACTAATTTACAAATAACTATTATTTGGGACAAATGAAATTAGTTGGGTCATTATGTTTTTAAAAGCCCATTTGTACCAACTAGGTTTTTACACATATAACCCATCCATCATTTGTCTTCTTCAATCTCGACATCCTAAATATATTAGTCACCACCATAGCTGCACCATTTTTTTTTCACTGCAACGGTCACATTTGACCAGCAATTACTCCACAACGGTCGAAAATTAAAGGCAAGAGAGTGCAATTGTTTCGGTTGGTGATGCAACCGAGTTTTGGAAAAAATTGGAGGGCGACGCGTCGCTATGGGGAGAGCTAGGGGGAGAAACGCGTTGCTTTGGGCAGTTGTGGTTGCCAAGCAACGCCTATTAGCATCAGTCTTAGAAATCGCCATATAATACATTTTGTTATGAAAGGTAATAATTGTTCAACTTTTTGCTACATCGATATTTTCTAAGGCAGGGTGTTGCGGTGATCGCGATGACCACCATTAACTTAACACTACATCAACTTTTCAACACTACAAATATAACGTAATAAGACAAATAACATCATCATCATCATAACATACCCTACTTAATGTGTCAGACGCAATTGGGATGGGCATAATAAGAAACACACGCCTTCTTTGCCAAAAGCACGCGTCTTTTTTGGCTTATTGCACTTGGTCTAAACATTTCGCTTACAAACTAAAGTATCCTATGAAACTAAAATGAACATCTCTAAGGGCGGAAAGAATATATTCGTGGGATGACTGATATGGCTTCAACATGACACCTTTCACACGCAAAAACACCATTTAAGTTCCCTTCCTGCCTTGGAAAAGTCATACCCAACAGGCTGCACCACTCATGCGAAATAAACTTGTGTTAGTTCCATACTTGCATGTATGTTGTGCGTGTTTCCCGCATCACCATTCTGCTACACCACTCCGGGGTGGTTCCTTTTCGACATACTGAACCATCAACTCGCTATGATTTCTTTTTTGTTTTGAGACTTTTCTTTCAAACCAACACATTAAACTAAAGTTTGCCCACTTCATTAGTTCATTCTCTAAACACGTGAATAACAAATGCAGTCGCTAAATCCAGAAACAAATACGTTGTTTAAGAATCACATTCTGTAACAAAGGTAACCACTTTAAATGAATCTATCGTTTTACAACGAAAGATGAATATTATATCATTGTTTAAAAATCGTGTTAAGGATAGATCTATCAAAAATGAGCAAAAGGGGGTTTATAAACCTATCTGTATTCCTTCATGTTTAGCTATAACAATCTTTCGTAAGAAAAACACGCCGTCTTAATCAGATGCATATGATAGTGGATCAGGACTTTTTTAGCTATGCTATGTATGTAAACCATATATGTTGGTACACAAACTGATTACACGATTTGTTGAAATACAGAAGCAAAATCGTATAGCGGATGGTGCGTGAATTTTGAAATAATGTATCACTAGCCTTTAAGGTTATTATTGGCAAGAAAGGTTAGCCATCAGTCATTCTTCTTGCTTAGCCAATCATCCCTGTAAAATAAGTAAAACATATCGCTTGGTTATTATATCGTTGATTCATATACATTTACACATCGACAAATCCTACCTAGTCATGTTTTGTCTACTGAGTAAGGTGTGTCAAAAATCAATCTCATGTACCTTATTACGGACCTGCCATTCTCTTATCATCATAACATGGTTACAGATTAGACACATGTTTACTTAACTGTTACTCAAGTCGCACATCAACCATCACCAACTCCTCGAGTGCGAGACAAGTGTAGGACAAGTAAATGTCTTAAGACTTCTTGTGACGAGCACGCTTGTTATTTGTTCTTAGTAAACAGTACATTAACTGTTCAGCATACTCACAACTACATGAATACCATGAGTTTGATACCAAGTTACCAACCATTTCAGACTTATTAATTCATCCAAAAATCTATGCAGCCACATATGCACCTCGAGTTATGTAAGCTCCCTCAATAAAAGGTAAGCATCATGATCATGAAGAGAACACTAAGAATTTATCTTTGTATGTTTACTCTTTGATGCTTTCATGGTTTTTAATAGGAAAGAAACTGCTTTCATGCTTTCATGGTTTTTACTAGTCAAAAACCTATGCAGCCACATATGCACCTCGAGTTATGTAAAAGCTCCCTCAATAAAAGGTACCAAATCTATGATTACCTCCACAAGTCATGCCTGCCTTACAAGGAAATCACCTGAAATGAGTCAATTGGCTAGCTATATGGCGTACCAAAGGTCCGTTTAGATTCACCTGGAAAGAATGGCTAAGTCCAAGGAAGATGCCAAAGTAAGGTTTGTGACAGTTATATGAAGAATGTGTTCAACCATACACTTTGGAGATCAATTAGCAATCAAAATTGCCTGCCAATCAACACAGCTGTCTAGTCAAGCAACTCGTGAAATTCCAAAATGAAGTTACATAGAGTTTGAAAACAGATGTTAATACAAGTATTAGTTTTTGAAATTTAGTACAAACGACTATACATGTTACAATGACAACAAAAACTGGTTCAGACCAGGATTTCTTGAATTTCACATTTTGATGCTGCTGCATTGTGGAGCTAGGTATCATATTATAGACTGAATTTTGATATTAAAAGAGCTCATATTTTAAATTGGTTAAGTGTATATTGGTTCATTATTCTATTAGAAGATTACCCAAGTAGTTTTCTTTTTGGGGGGCAAAAGGCTCAACCCAGCCAAAAGGAGAGAGCAAATTTCAAATTTGCTAAAATATATTAAGCAGAATGTAACATCTGAATCTCAAATATATCAGAGGAGTAAGACCCCAAACGCAGCCGAGTGAATATGCACCCGACATTACACCATCTAAGAATCTGAAATACATTTACAACAAGGAAACCTTTGTCATAAACCTAACACTAATCCGTGCCGAAACCTAGAACTGAGATGTGCAAAGGTGCTGCAGCACATGGCTCAGTAATCTTCTTCGGTTGTGCCATATGCTCCTGGTACATAAGCTTAAAGAAATTCGATCTTGGCTCAAATTCTTCATACTGCTGAGCCCATACATCAATACAGCATTCCAATGCATATTTCATCCGTGACAGTGCAGTAGTCTAGTGTTTCAATGCATCAGCCTGCTGTCGCAATGTATAAGCCTTTCCCAATTTATCAGCCGGCTGGTCCAATTCCTCGGCCTGCTATTCCAATTCCTTGGCCTGTGTTAATAAATCATTATAATGTGTCACTAATTCGTTATACTGCTTCGATAAATCTATCAATTATTTCAAAACATCCGGTGTCCGCCTTTTGTCATAAGCGTGCAACTTCCCTGCATCAACCCGCTGTAACGATTCATACTCCACAAATTCATTAAAAACCCTCTTTGGTGAACAGAAAGTATCTAGTGGAATGCAAAGGCGATTATCTTTTGACAGAGGCTGATTACCTTTTCATTAGCAGGAGTGCAAAGGTGAGGTGCATAACCAAGTATGACATCCTCATGTGTACATATGTCATTGCATTGACAATAGAGATCAACATGGATCACCGTTACCCGATGTTGTGTTTTGCTATCTGCATCAGTCCAACTTGTAACCTTTGGTAGCATCATCTCCTCTATTACTTCATCTTCATCATCATCACCGGCTGCTTCTTCTTCTTCATCAAATTCTTAAGTGACTTTTGGTTTCAGAACAGAAATACTACATGAGGAAATTTATTTTTGTTTCAATTCATAACCATATATTCAAAAAATTGGTAGTTAGAGTCTGATTGTACTTTCGAGAAAACCACATAACATAAAATACTTCATTAGCAATCACATTCTTTTCCGTTGACAATATTCCACCTTACCTATAGACTATATATAGTATAGATGAACTTTTGTTCAACTGGTGTGGGCTAGTTCCCTCTCAATAAATGTGCTGCCTTGACAGACCATAACATCAATATAAGCTGATGCAACAAGAATTACACAACACAAAAGTGGCACCAAGAAAAAAGTAACTAAACAAACAAATCTATATAGACACAGTACATAAAGGAATAAAAAAAAAAAAAAAAAAAAAAAGTTTGTATATTTTGACATAAACCTAAGATGTTAGAAACTATTGAGTTGAGATGAATATATATCTCATATTTGTCATATATCAAAATAATCAATCTTATTCATCCATTTTTCATCTATATTAATAAAAAACCATTTTCACTATTTTTTTAAAACAATATATCTTGCAAACGATAAATCTTCAAGCTACAAAAAATACAACATCGCGACGAGAATTAAATTATCTATCTATAGAAATGCATTTCTCTATACTTTCGACCATTTTTTTTTTTTTTTTTTTTTTATAAATTTTCGACAAGAAAAATCACATATAATTTGTAAAAATCACACGTGATTTGTAAAAATCACACGTGATTTGTAAAAATCACATGTGATTCGTAAAAGTCAAATCACATGAAATTTTTACAAATCACGTGTGATTTTTCTAAGCGGAAATTAAAAAAAAAAAAAAAAAAAAATTCGTCGAAAGTATATAATAATGCATATCTATAGAAAGATAATTTAATTCTCGTTGCGATGGTATATTTTTTTCGCGTAACGACTAACGGTTTGCGAGATATTTAATTTTTTTAAAAAATGATGAAAATTTATATTTTTTGTTTTGATTAAAAAAATGAATTGTTAAGATTGATTTATTGGATCTATTACAAATATAGAAAACTTTTGCCTTTGCATCAATGATCCATAAAAAAGCCAAAAGTCTAACGAAACTATCCTTCAAAAGAATCTGAAAAGAATGGTTTCGCCAAACTTTTCAACAAACTCTGTAAAACACAAATAATTTTCGTCAATCTTGACTGTTTTATGACCCTTAATGAAAATAGAGTATGACAGAGATAGTTTATGAATAAACAACAAAGATAGAATTTCGTGGTTTACTCAAGTTATAAGAGCAGGCGGAGTGCAGCCCTCCCAAATATTCAGCCCTCTCAAATTTGACCAATAAAATTATGCCAACTCAGTTCAACCCTCCAGCCCTCCCAACAAGCCCTCCCAACCAATTTCACTCGCGCCCATGATATTCCAGCTCTCTCAAATTTTTTATTTTTTCCCCCTAAACTATTGATGTAGACTAAATAACAAGATAACACAAATCAGACCTGTTGATTCACAAGAATACCATGAACGATTTTACCAATAATCGTTGATTCAATAGAATGCCGACTATTAGAATTCTTAGCAAGAAAACTGCCAAAAATAAACTTTTGATATTTTTTTGAACCGCTTATTCCACATTACAAAGGAACACTTAAATGAAGATACAAAACTGAAATGGGCCCTAAAAGACAAACGGACCGAAAGTTATTGCAAAAACAAAATCCAAAAAAACCCGAAAAAACATTAAAAAGCAAATAACTCATAAAATAAAGTGTTTCGGGGCTCGAAAGTTCCGTAAACCGATGTAGTCTGTTTACCTCAACGTGCTCCTCGTTCAAAGCTTCGAATTGACTGGTCATAGGCCTGAAACGGAGCCCCGTAGCCCAAGTTATGCCCATTTTAGTGAGGCCCCTTTTGTCACGCGATCTTGGGCCTCCAGAAACATGATGGCCCGTTCCTCAACACTTGGGCCCGCATCAACTATTAAACTACACAATTTATAACTAAAACACATAACATTTCATTAAAAATTAAAAAAGAAAAGTACCCTCTTATGACCTTTAATTTGTGGTTTTATCCCTACCCACGTACCATGTTGTCAAGCCATTATGACCCTTTAATACTTCTTTCTTCTTCCATCTTTAATTTCTTTCTGTAAATAAATTGACACATACACACACTCTCTCAAATCATCTCTCTATAACAAGCAAAAATCATTTTGTCTTTCTCTTGTACCAAACCGACTTCACTTTTAGATTTATATCTGTGTTTTTCTCATTTGTATCAAGTGAAAACAAAAAGAAAGAGAAGGTATAACTCTTCCCTCTCCTCTAATCCTCACCGATCGACACCACCACCACACCGCAGTCTCACCACACCACCATCACACCACCTCAGCCATCTTTTCATCTGTTTTGGGTCAAGAAGGACGCGGATAGATCGAGGAGTTTTTTTTTTTTTTTTGAATGCCACGATTTGAAATGAACCAAGGAGGAGATATTTTTTTTTCCCGGCCCTCCCAACGGTCGAATTTTAAACAGGCTTAAAAAAAAATTACAGCAAACCACCTCCAACGTATACTTCACCGGTTTGATCAGAAGGTATATAGCCCTCCCACCAGCCCGTTGAGGGCAACCCGCTGGGCACGGGACGGTGTTACCGGCGGTTTCAACCAGCCTTTTGGGCAACCCGATGGGCACTCCGCCTGCCCTAAAGAAAACATATTTCATTTATGTATGCTAAAACTTCAAAGCCGAAACTTAATTTGGTTTCATGTATGCTGAAACTTTCAAAAACCGAAACTGAATTGTGACAAACTGGCTTTCAAAGTTTCAGCTTCTTTTCGTTATATGTTTTTTCGGACTTCCGAACACCAACAGTAAACCACAAATTTAATAGTTTAAACAAATCGCAAACAACCAAACAAATCACTGAAACGAAATAAATATATCAGTTAAAAAAAAAGGAGGCTCAGATCTGTTAAAAGTAATCAGAACAAAGAGGAAAAACCGCCATGGCTGCATTAATACAAATGCCCAGCCAAGATACGGTTATTCTCAAACTTTGACCAACTTCACTCAGACAACAAATATATAACAGATTTATCATCATCGCCTCTAATATTTAAGGGTGCGTTTGGTTAAGTTTATTGCTGCTACTAACTGAAGCTGTAACAAGAAGAAAGCAAAGGTTCAGGTAGAGCGTCTGCTGATAAACCACAAAGACGATATTTGCAATTTACTCTAAAGTAAAGGGCTGTTTGATTGGGGCAAATCGGAATCATTGGCTGCAGAGGGGGTAAACAGCCCTTTGAAACATCCCTTCCCTCTGCTGCCTCTTTTCTTATTTTGTTGTCGGAGTGTTTTTCCATTGTTTGCCCCAAATCCTAATGTTGTGTTGGTGTTTGGTTTTATTGTGGGTGGGTGAGTTGTAGGGTGCAAATGAGCCGAGCTACTCGCGAGCTACTTGAGCTCGACTCGATTAAAAGCTCGAAACGAGCCGAACCTTGTCGAGCTCGAGCCGAGCTCGAGCCTGAAAATCAACTCGTTTACTTATTGAGCCCGAGCTCGAGTAGGCTCGTCGAGCCTTATCGAGCCTTACGTTAACTTAAAGCCACTAATAGCCCTCTAACAGCCCAATTTAAAATAAAGTCATAGCCCATGTTTAGTCCAATAAGAGTAACCCTAATCTCACGGGTATAAGAAAAAAAACTTTTACCCTAACATTTCATTTCATTTTGTATCCGCCCCCATCACACCTTATGTCTCCCACCAAACTCAGTCATCATCACAAAACTCATATAATCTCATCTTCATCTCAGATTCACCATCAACACACATAACTGATCTTTATTTCATCCTTCAATAACTATAACCGATCTCATATACAAAAATCCGTTAGATCTCTTGGTTTTTGTTATATACCGTTTCTTTATAATCGGATATTTAAGTGAAGTGAAAGCTTAAAAAAAATCAGTGATGATATATGTTCCATTAAAAAATCTTTAAAAGATTAAAAAAAACGGAACAAGGTCCACGGCACAAGATCTTTTATAGGTCACGGGTAGGTTTGATTGTGTTGTCTTAGTTTTTGTTTACCATTTAAGCCGAATGAAAGGAAGAGAGAAACATGTTTGTTTTTCTTCTTTCTGCAAGTGTTCGGATATTAAACAAGAGGCTTGTGCTTCTCACAGATCTATGATGCATTGTTGGTATATATATAAAAAGATCTTGAAATCTCAAATGAGATACGTGATATACCACACAACACTGAGATCTTTTTTAGTTTTTCATTTTGAATCTTGAAGCTTGTAGATTGTATATGTGAGTTGGTCGTGAGGTTGCATAGGCTGTTATTGTGAAATAGTTAAGCAGATAAAGCGAGCTCGAGCCTCGTGAAAAACATATTTTTTATTTACTCGAGCCTTATCTAGCCGAGCTCGAGCTTTGTGAAAAGTATACGAGCCGAGCTCGAGCTCGAAAATAAAGGCTCGGATCGAGCCGAGCTCGAAAAAAACCTGACGAGCCGAGCTCGAGTATAGTAAAGCTCGGGCTCGGCTCGGCTCGTTTGCACCCCTAGTGAGTTGTGTTTTTCAGTCAAATTCACTGTTTTGACTTTTGACCTTCTACTTCCGTATCGCTTCGAGATACCAAGTGGAATGAAGTGTGTGTTTGGTCATATATAGTACTCCTAAACAAGTACTAAAGCAGCAAGGGGTATGGTGAAGAAAGTGCTCGCCGTTTCCTACGTGGCTTCTCATTTTTGCTCGCCGTGACACCACAACCCTTCGCCATTGCTCGTCGTGTGCAAGCTCGCCGAGTAAGTGAAGAAGAAAAGGACAAAACACTTTTGCAGATGTATCCGTTTGGTAGCAAATAAAGAGGAAAAGAAAATAAAATTGGGAGTGGGTGGGGCCCAAATAAATAGGTTGTTCTGTGTTATGAGTGATAGGTTATTTTGAAGTGGCAGTGTCGAAATGAGATGACACCCGGTGGGGTGCAAATGAAGAGGAAAACATCTTCACCATACCTAATGCTCTTATATATCTTTTTTGTTAAGAATTTTCGTACATTATTTTAAAACGTGTACAAACCAGCTAATGGGGTCTTTCTTTAAAATTCACACCTCCCTACCTGTAAATAGTAAAAAGGGTAAGTTACACCGTTGGTCCCTGAACTCTACCCCATTCTCATGGTTGGTCCCCCGTTTGGTTTTTTTGGCGTACGGAGTCCCCAAACTTGCGAAAGGTGACCCATTTGGTCCCTAGAACCCCATTACAGATAACAAAGGTTATCTTTCGTCGTTAGTTGACTTGTCAAGGGGGTATTCTCATCTTTTTAGGTCCAATCAATTGCATATTTGGTCCCTTTGGGCATTTTTAACACTTCCAACACACTTTCCCAATCATACATTGTAACACCCCCAAAATACCGCAGCGGAACGATAGTTTCAATGGGGTGTTACTTCATAATATAGAACAAGGTATAGAAAACGACCTCTAAATGAGACGTTTTGAAATGTTACCATTCGAATTATTTAAATCAGAGTTATAACAAGAAATCCCAAAGTATATGATTACATAAACGTTTTCAAAGTGTATCGAATGGTAAAGGATAAAGGAATAAGTCTCCAAAGTATGCAAATGACTCTAAGATCCAAGCATCCACTATCGCCTTATTAACCTGAGATAAACATGCTAAAAAGTGTCAACCAAAGGTTGGTGAGTTCATAGAGTTTAGTTTAATTGTAAAGTCCTTGAATAAAGTTTCCACAACAAAGGCATTGTAAATCTACTCAGTCCCAAGTCCCGCCCATACAAGACTTGCAACCTGTGTGTTTACAACCCACTGCTAAAGTATGAGTAGGACATATGTGTATAGTTAAAAAAGCCTTTGAGTAAAGTTTCCACAGCAAAGGCATCGTAAATCCACTCAGTCCCAAGTCCCGCCCATACAAGACTTGCAACCTGTGTGTTTACAACCCACTGCTAAAGTATGAGTAGGACATATGTGTATACGATATGTATGAGCACTTAATGTAATGAATAGCAGCCAACTGAACCTCCCGACGGTTTATGTATGTATCATGAGTATACCGGATTATATTAACCCAAGGTCAAGAATTGAGGGACACAAGGGTGGGGGCGTCAGCCCGATAGTTACTATCAATACCTCTCCAACGGCTCCAATCCAGGAGTTAAACAGTTGCTAAGAATAATGTGTATAAGAATAAGTTTAACCCATTAAAGCACATATCGTAATAAAACTACACATCATGTCCAAAAAGTATAGCGTAACATAAGAGTATAAACGTTTTGAGTACTTATATCCGTATGCAAATCATGTATTGGATAAACGAGTAAAGTATTTCTAAGCATGTATCTCCCCCAAATAATTTAAAATGAGTAATGAAAGAGTAAGAGTGGGGCTATGACTCACCTCAGCAGTAGCAGTCAAAGAAATGTGATGTTAAATGTAATAAGGGAACGGATCCAACACACGACCTGAATAATAGGGAAGTCTGAGATTTCGATGGTTTAAGCTTGACTTAATGTGAATAATGATTTGTGAAAAAGTATCGGATAACGAATTGGTTGGTGATGTGGATGGATAATATGCTTAAAATGCTTAAAGTTCAAAAATAATATTATATATAATATTATCTTGTTTTTATGTTTATTAAATTCGTAAATATGGTTTCCGCGAAAGTTGATGGATGATAAGTTATGTTATTCGTTATATAAATATATGTATATACGCATCGTTTGTTAATTAAATCGTACAAAACGTAAAAATGACTTTTTGAATGAAAATGTATGAAATATATAATGAGAATATACATAGAATAAAGTTACTGAATGGTCCTTGGAGTTATATTAAATTTACACTTTTAACCCTAACGGTGAAACTTTTGCACCGTTAGTCCTTGGTTAGAAAATATTTACACTTTTAGTCCAAAATGTTCTAATATGACATTTTATGGCTTCTGTTTACTGTATAATCAATTTCTACCCATAAGTCATTAAAATGGCAGTTTGATACATATTTATGTGAAAGTTACACTTTATACCCGATAAATATATTAATTTGCATTTTTAGTCCAAAAGTCACAAAACTTATGGATTTAATTTTCCGAGAGTTTCTTAAGCCTCAATTAGCTTATTTAAGTTTTATAAAACTGCTTATTACTAAAAAGAGCTTATTTAGAGCTTAATGGGCTTTAACGGTTTTAAAACAGGCCCATTAAGAATTTATGATCCAATGGATTAGAAAACGATTTGGGCTTGGTTTTGGGCCTATTTTATAGTCTTATTAACATTTCAAAACTGCTTATTTGGACTGCTTATCGAATTTGCTTATTTTGAGCTTAATGGGCTTTAAAGCCCACTCGATATATATTTATAGTTTTTAAAACTGTTCGAGGGCGTTTAAGTTGTAGGCTATAAAAGGTATTATTAGAGCTTATCAAGAGAGCTTATTGTTACAGCTTAATAGATTAGGTTGTGAAGGAATAGGTCGAGTAATTTATTTGATAGGTCATACGAATAGAAATGGTCTAATGGGTTTATTTCTAGTCGACCAAAACAATATGTTCCAAATAATAAAAATGACATATAACGTTCGATAAGCAACATGAGTTCAAAAGGAGTCTTGTTAAGCACTTATATGATGGAATATGATACGAATTAGTGTAGTACTTAATTTTCTAGCCATCCATTGAATAAGAGGTCATATATAAACGAAAAGGAAATAACGAGAAATCAAAATAATGAATGAAAGCTTGAATATGAACTCGGATGGAATAAAACGAGCATGAATAAGTGAAACACTTAAGAATGTATAGGAAATGAGTTCAAATGCTTACTACACCAAATATGGTGGTGAGTACATGTCAAAATGGACTAGGGATGATGGTTTATTGCACTTAGCTCGTTAGGATGGCCACAAAAGGATCGAGATCAACTTAAACGTGTGGAAAATGATTCGAATGACTAGGACTATGGATCTTGCTCTTCGAGGAACTTGGCTAGAGAAGGAAACACTTAGGAAAGATATGTGTGATAATAGTTTTGAGTGTGAATGAGAGTGTGTGTGTAATTGTATACGTATAAGTATATACATAGAACTAGGATATGGTATTTTATGCACAAGTTGGCATGATGCCGAGGGACAAGATAAGGGGATTAGAAGAATCTTACTAGCTAGGCAATTGAATATTTGAGATATTAGGAGAGTTGAGAGAGTGTGGGTTTTGGCTATGATCAAGTGACATGTTACAAAGTATTTGTTTGACATACATAAGTCCACACGACTTGTTAGACGTGACCAAATAATTAGGAAAGGTGTGTTAATGTTTATAGAAATCGTTTTCGACTAGGAACAAAGCAAACCACGTAGTAAAAATAGTTTTTGGATGTGTTGATTAACAATCGAATAAGTTCGATCATATGTCGAGTGGTGATAGCTTTAGTGTTCCTTTTAATAGCAAATGTTCGAATTATACAATATGGCTTGTCAATCTCGAATGTTTGAAGTATAGAGATTCGAATAATGTAAAATGAAGTATAGCTTGTGTGTTGAAAATTGATGCGTGGTTTTGCAACCTTACAACAGGTTTTACCTCTCGAGGAATCTCAAGAGGCTTACAACCCCACCAGGCAGTGTACCTGACCGATGTAGTATAGTGTAGTGGTAAGTACGGGGGATTGATCGTTCTCCACAGGGAATAGTGTTCGTTAGGTATGAAAAACTACTCTAATAGGTCTAAGGGTGAGAGAAGATTCTTTTTTTATTTTTATATTTTTTTATGAAAGCAAGTAAAATCTCGGGTTTGAAAGAGTGGGCGGAATTAGTTGCTAATCAACTAACCCAAATAACTACGAATGCAAATAAAATAAAATAACTGAAAATGAAAAAAGGTGATGAAACTTATATGGAGAGAAATGTGTTTACTTAGATTTCCTTACTCCCTAACTATCTTTTACCGATTTATTAGTGTGTATTAGTTGCGTGGATGACGGGTGTATTCCTTAATACCAATCGTGGGGTGGCGTACGTACTTCCCCAACTCTATGAGCTCCTACTTCACTCCTATGTCGAGCCGGCTAGGAAGCTCCTAACATGGGATCACTAGAATTCGCTCATGCATTAAATACAACCATAAAAACCTTAGTACGCATTGGTTCATGTTTCTTAAGACGTTCAAGCAAGTTACCGTATAGGAAGTTAGCCAGTTTTCTTAAGCCTAACATCGATGAACAATCATCCAATACAACTAATAACACACTAATAACCAATAATCAATAGCTAGGTTTCATTAGATCTAAGCAAACACAAGATAAATCTAGCCTAGCATGTTAAACAAAAGACAAGAACAAGATAGAATCAAACAACACATAGACATATTGAATGATTAATTGATAACTTATCTTCAATGTAACATGGAAGATCTCAAGGCAAAAAGCCTTGAAAAAGCTGCTAAAATCGTCTTAGGGTTTCCTCCCAAAATTACACACAAAGTTCCACACTAATGACAAAAAATTGCAAAACTATATATAGAGATTAAGGGCTGACGGCGTCACGTTGTAGATTCTGACGCCGTCACCTCGCCGCTTTTAGGGTTCCCGGATGGCCTTCCTGACGCCGTCCCTCTTTAGACCTCCAAAATCCGTTCTGGCTTATCAAAGCTTGACGCCGTCAGATTTTTCATGCAAAATTCTCTGGCTTATCATGAGTAATTTTCATATCCACCTTTTTCTTGCCAAGCCATGACGCCGTCCAGGGCAATCCCTGACGCCGTCAAAGGTACTTTTCAGCCGATTTTGAGACTTTGTCGTTTTCTTCACTTTTATGCTCCAAAAACGTCCAAAATGCTTCCTTTTCCAGATTTCTTCTCCAAAGTACCTAAAATGACAAAAGGAACGATTTAGGGCAATATTTGATCAAATAAATACGATTTAGGGCTTAAATGACCCCTTAAAAGCGGTACACTTTTCGCTTCATCAAATACCCTTACACTTGAGATTTGCTTGTCCTCAAGCAAATGCGCTTTTGTTCTAATCAAAATACAAGTTAGGGGTCATTTAACACTAATATAAAAGTAATTACAACAAATAGTCGTTCCACTTTAATCATAATAAGCACGGAGATTACAAACTAGCACCTCACAAGTAGTGTTTAGATACTCACATCTCTCAGGTGTCATCAAAATAAATCTCATAAATGAAAACGGATAATATCTCTCACTACCTGTCATAGCAAATAGATTACCATAGGCTTGGGAAAGGATCGAAAACCTCCTCCACTAGGCGTAAGCACCTAAGATAAACTATCAAAGAGGGCTTTTACATGGGTTATAACGTTAGGTGTAGGGATATGATAAACACGGTTTTGTTGGATAAGGGATATTTTACTGGTGGCGAGTTAAAGATCTTGATTAATTACATGTACTATACAATGTTGCTAAGCCAAGACTCGACTCAATCTTAAGCTAAAAACAAAATAACAAAAACATAAAATGAAACGGGATGGTAGTCCGTATGTTTTTTTCTATTTTTTTTTTTTTTTTTTTTTTTTTTTTTTTTTTTTTTGCATACACTCTTGCCCTACCATCCAAAATAATACATCATAGGGGCATTGCATTCCCCTTACACTTGAACTTTTACATAACTTTACAAATAACTATTCTAATGACTCGAATTAAGATAATCGAAACACTTGGAGTACTTTTAAAAATATTTAGCACATATGGGGGTAATAAATGATGTTCTTCCCCATTACTCCATTACACTAGTACTTTACCCATGAGTCCCAATCGTCCCAAAACAATATGTACAAGGATATGACTCGACGTAGCAACCATGTAATCAATTAGATAATTAACTTGGGGTTTAAACAAATGTTGTCACAATAATGCACTAAAAATGAGTGCATACAAGGTAGGCTAAGGCGATTTGGGTGTACATTTTAGTGGGGTGTAACAAATTCTTCCTTTAAGTAAAATGCTTAAAGGTCGAAATGAAAAGATAGGCTCTGAGGGGTGTACTAGGGGTATCGTGTACTAAAAATGAGTACAACGCAAAGGGTGTGGGAGAATTACTTGACCAATGTAGCCAAAGTAATTATAACAAAAAAACACAGGTGTAAAACAATGGGTTAATCCTAATGCCTCTTATCATGTAGTAAATCTAACTACACGAATGTAGTCTCACTTGTGGCCTCGGAGTGGTCCTAACGCAAGTTCTAGAATCTAAGTGCTACCGGTACACACATCATAGCATAAATGCTTTTCCTACCAATTCTAGGGGCGAACCTCACATATTTGGGGGTGGAAAATTTTTTAGTGGTACGGTTTTGTGCTAGTCATATAACTCCTATCCGTGAGACGCTCATTAAGATCAAAGTTTCACTCCTAAATGTTGTAAAAAAATTTAAATTTGGCACTAAAATTGCCCTAACAGGTATTTATCTCAGTTTTATTACACATCTACTATTAAACAAACAAAAATCAAGCGTAATAGCATTCTCTAATCGTACTTTTACCCCCCCCCCCCTTACACTTAAGATGAACATTGTCCCCAATGTTCAAATAACAAGATGTAAAAGTAATAAGGTAAAAGAATGAAATCAAATACTCCCCTGATTCGCTCGGTGGATAATGTGGTAACACGGTTAGATCTTCTTCCAAAGTAATGTTGAAGCTCCATGACTAATGCATCACCAAAAGCTTGATCCAACAAACATTTCCTTGTCCAAAATAACCTGTTAAACCTGAGAAAACAAACACGAAAACCTGCATAACATCGGCGGGATAAACTCTATATATAAGGATATAATGCTTGTGGAATGATAATTTTGCAGATTCCTGGAGATTATAAGTTATAGATTTAATAAAAACTTTTTATGAAAACAAAACTTTCAAAAAATTTTCAGAAAATTAAACCTGACGCCGTCAGGTTGTAAATCCTGACGCCGTCAGAAATGATCTGACAGAATTCTCATGTTACGTTTCCGGAAAATTTTTGGAAAAACCTATACCTTACTTCCTGGAATTCCTACAAAACATCATTATGACTCGATACAAGCATTTGACTCAAACAAATACGAATACGTGTGTTAATTTATTATTATTACGATTCATGTTCATTTGTTCTAATAAACCGATTTGGATTTCCCTTACACTTAACTTTTGCAAAATACCTTTATATGTAGTTAAGACGAAGTTAAAAACAAAATAAAGCTTTTTCACAATTAGTTTTTGAACATGAATCAATAATAATAAAATTTAAACATACATACGGAAACAAATAAAATTAAATAAACAAACAATCAAACAAATAAAGCTTGAGTTGCCTCCCAATAAGCGCTTGTTTTTGTTCGAGTCACGAGCCTGACTCTACCTTTATTTAACGGAAATAGGGGAGGTTTTCCCTACACTTAGAATTAAGTGACGGTGGAAGTAGCGATACACACCCTTAGGGTGTGAATATGCCACGTGAGGTGAGGGGGGTGAGTGAATGGCTTCCTTCATCCTAAAACTACCCGGATAATATTGGTTGATGGGTGGGTCGGTTCCTCTTTTTTCTCCTAGATGTAAATCTAAGGATGAAAAGTTGTGTAAAGGTTGAGGTTCCAATTCATCAACACTAGGAAATTCCCTAGAACTATGAGTAAGGTCATCACTAAAAGTGTTCAAACCTATATCCTCTAGTTGTGCTTGGTCCAAGGGTTCTACCTCCATCGGGATTCCTAAAGTCTCTTCTACTTCTTCCGGGTAAGTCACGGGCGGTGTGGGTGCCTCAAATGATGGTTGAGTATTTTGTGGGCTTATGGAGTTTACCTCATCATTCCACGTGTCAAGATCACCTATATCCTCATCAATTGTTTTCTTAGGTAGTGATGATAACAAACCTAGCGCTTCATCCAACTTATGGTTTATTGCTTCGGCTCTATCCACAATTCCTTGGCAAACTAGGTAGCTTTTCCTATTGGCCTCACTAAGATGAGATCCTAAACATGGAGGTTGTTCATAAGAATCTATCCTAGGTGAAGGCTCATATGATTCATAGGTGTCTCTAAATGAGGTATTTTGAACTCCTTGGTGTTCTAGCCACTCAACCATATCTTGCAATCTTAGAAGTCTAAGTGAAAAGTCCATTTGAAGCAAATTACAAACAAAATCACAAAGAAAAGATAGACTACGAGAAAGCTACAAAATAAAAAGAAAAAATCTCACTTAATAGGAATCTTGTGAGTAGACCTAATAAAAATAAAATTTCAACCTAAGCAATAACTACTCCCCGGCAGCGGCGCCAAAAACTTGATGCGTGGTTTTGCAACCTTACAACAGGTTTTACCTCTCGAGGGATCTCAAGAGGCTTACAACCCCACCAGGCAGTGTACCTGACCGATGTAGTATAGTGTAGTGGTAAGTACGGGGGATTGATCGTTCTCCACAGGGAATAGTGTTCGTTAGGTATGAAAAACTACTCTAATAGGTCTAAGGGTGAGAGAAGATTCTTTTTTTATTTTTATATTTTTTATGAAAGCAAGTAAAATCTCGGGTTTGAAAGAGTGGGCGGAATTAGTTGCTAATCAACTAACCCAAATAACTACGAATGCAAATAAAATAAAATAACTGAAAATGAAAAAAGGTGATGAAACTTATATGGAGAGAAATGTGTTTACTTAGATTTCCTTACTCCCTAACTATCTTTTACCGATTGATTAGTGTGTATTAGTTGCGTGGATGACGGGTGTATTCCTTAATACCAATCGTGGGGTGGCGTACGTACTTCCCCAACTCTATGAGCTCCTACTTCACTCCTATGTCGAGCCGGCTAGGAAGCTCCTAACATGGGATCACTAGAATTCGCTCATGCATTAAATACAACCATAAAAACCTTAGTACTCATTGGTTCATGTTTCTTAAGACGTTCAAGCAAGTTACCGTATAGGAAGTTAGCCAGTTTTCTTAAGCCTAACATCGATGAACAATCATCCAATACAACTAATAACACACTAATAACCAATAATCAATAGCTAGGTTTCATTAGATCTAAGCAAACACAAGATAAATCTAGCCTAGCATGTTAAACAAAAGACAAGAACAAGATAGAATCAAACAACACATAGACATATTGAATGATTAATTGATAACTTATCTTCAATGTAACATGGAAGATCTCAAGGCAAAAAGCCTTGAAAAAGCTGCTAAAATCGTCTTAGGGTTTCCTCCCAAAATTACACACAAAGTTCCACACTAATGACAAAAAATTGCAAAACTATATATAGAGATTAAGGGCTGACGGCGTCACGTTGTAGATTCTGACGCCGTCACCTCGCCGCTTTTAGGGTTCCCGGATGGCCTTCCTGACGCCGTCCCTCTTTAGACCTCCAAAATCCGTTCTGGCTTATCAAAGCTTGACGCCGTCAGATTTTTCATGCAAAATTCTCTGGCTTATCATGAGTAATTTTCATATCCACCTTTTTCTTGCCAAGCCATGACGCCGTCCAGGGCAATTCCTGACGCCGTCAAAGGTACTTTTCAGCCGATTTTGAGACTTTGTCGTTTTCTTCACTTTTATGCTCCAAAAACGTCCAAAATGCTTCCTTTTCCAGATTTCTTCTCCAAAGTACCTAAAATGACAAAAGGAACGATTTAGGGCAATATTTGATCAAATAAATACGATTTAGGGCTTAAATGACCCCTTAAAAGCGGTACACTTTTCGCTTCATCAAAAATTCAAATTATCGAGGCCAAGTAAATACATGTTGGTTCGATTAAGAATAAAAGAAATGAAAAATGGGCTTGAATTAGTTGTGGGCTTGAATTGCTTGTTGGGCCGAGAATTAAGACTTAAGGATCCGTTTGGTTTTTATTTGCCTATTGGATTATCGTGGTGCGTGTGTGAGCTCGTTCCAAAGTATTGTGAATCACGTAATAATGTTTTTGCTTTATGGAAATGTAATAAACAAATTTTTTAAATTTTACTCGTAAAAAGGTTAAGTAAACTGTAATGATGGCCGAAAGGTCACCGTAGAAAGCGCCTCGCTGATACTTTCGGCGGGGACGTATATCAACTTTGGGCGGGGACTTGTGGGTCCCACCGCCTTTTAGTTGGTCAAAGATTGTCCAGCGTGGCAACACCTTTGGCGGGGACATGTCCCCGCCAAAAGCGTTCGTAATTAGTCCAAAAAGCCACTAATAAATTGATTAATTTAATTAAGTGACTTTTTTGGCGGGGACATGTCCCCGTTAAAAGTCTCAACCATATAAAACTGAGTGAACCTTTTGGCGGGGACATGTCCCCGCCAAAAGTGTCTGACCCATTTTGCAGCATATTGCAGCAAAATGGGTAATTTCCAGATTTTTTTCCGGAAAAAATCTACAATAACCCAACCTGTGTTACAACCACAACCATGCTACAACATCACAAAATATGCTAAAACACCACAAATGGTTCAAATTCGCTAAACATAATATTATAAATTGGAAATTCGCCAAACGGTTCAAAGACCGTGATCCCTAAAACATGATCTTCTACAAAACTATCCATAACCTATCCCCAAACGGTCCAAAACTATACGCATAATTCATTCACCGGACAAAACATTGTTTATTATCATATAACATGAAATTATGTATGAAATTCTACACCATCAAGATAATCGTTACTCGACTCTTCATCACTATTCTTGTTTCATCATACATGCACTTGTTAAATACCTCGTTGAATCTGTTATGTTTTGCAGGGTACTCAAATGCATTCACCCCATGTGCCTTGTCAAATGGGACCCCTCCCTCAACTACAGCATCTTTCAGGTGATACCTGCGCCAATACAAATAATATAGCGATTAGGGATGGCAATTTAACTTTTGTGATTATGAGCCCAATGGAGTTAAGTTCTAAACTTCTAATATAGTTATAACAGGTTATAAACAAATAGCTGAAAGTGAAACTAGCTATGGTTTAGAGGTTGGCTAAAGTAGGATACTTGAAGCATTCAGAATCACTTGTAAATTGTTCTATTTCGGATGACTTAATATGGCTAAAGTAGTATCCAAAGTTGGCCACTTAGACTGTTATACAATATACTTATAAATGAGTCAAAACTTCAAAGTTGAGTACAGATTTATCCCAAACGGGTCATTTTTGAAACAAGTCAAATGGGTGGGATTAGTTGAAAAGTCTCACACATGCATTTTAGCGTTTTAGTCATTTTATTTAGAAAACTAGTTTAGGGTTCTTACAAAGTAGTCTTTGTAGTAATGTTTAATGTATTAACTAAAGTTCAACTAAAATGAACGAACGAAGACTAAATGTTTGCGGTTCAACCTAATCATACGCGTCGTCCACACGAAAAATAACCCATTTTGACCTGATCTAATGCTACCCGCTCACCCTGATTAGTGATTCACCCATTTTGCTACCTCTATTGAGATCTCTTGCTCGTGTTTGAGTAGTTTCTAATCACTTGGATGAGTGTTCATTAACATATCCGTGCAGTTAAATTAATTAATCAATATATAAGATGCAAAGATAAATAACTAACCAACAATCGACAAGGATCTTGAGCTAGGTGTACTGAGTTGGTCACAATTTCACTGATAATACGAGTTCTAACTGCACCACGAGGGCGTTCCACACATGCTTGAAGCACACAGCATCCACTTCCATCCGTTGCTACTTTTGGAAATACTTATTAGTAACTTTTGCAAATTTTGGAAATACTTATTAAAAGCGATTACTTGACTATGCCTTAAAACTTTAAATAAACATAACTGTAGACAGTCAAATAAGTTATTCATTTATAGACAAAAACAAATCAAAACAGCATCCCACATTGCACTATATTAATTACAACTCATTATACAAAAATTATGTGTTTCAACTTATTTTAAAAAACACAAGCAGTTGCAATAAGCAATCCCAAACATCCCCTAAGCCAACACAACTTGCATCTACAAACTATGTACAAAACTTGTTACACAAAGACAACGTTAACAATGTTCTTTCAAAGGCGCACAAATTGAGCACTAGTATCATTTTATATTTACACTAAGATACCAGCACTAACATTTCTACAAAATAGATATGAGCATCAAACAATATTAACAAATGTAAATACTCAATATAAATGTACCTTGTTAAGATCACAATGGTAGTTAACCAAACAATACTGAATAACATGATGACCATTTTGATCAGTAGCCAACGCAACAGCACCACAACGTAAAGCATTCATTACCAACATAACCTGAGTTGGGTCACTCAAATTTTCTAAAAAACTTTGCACTGCTCTTGTCCTATAAAATCATCAACAACACATATATCCTTAAAAAACATCAATACTATACAATAAGAAAAGACAACAGGGTGTACAGGATTGCCTGCACCTCATAAGGTTTAGTTATAAGTCCGCCACTGCCCACACACCCTTGAAACTGTTTACATATTGTATTAAAACGCAATAAACAATTTTAATAAACTAATCTAGACAAAATTAGTACAATTTAACATACCCATGTGGACTCAAACACACTAGCTATATACCAAAAACGTAGAAGTATCATTAAATCCAAGGCAAGTCAAGTAAAGCTAAACCTTTGTCTCGGCTGCAAATGTGGTTCTCGGCTTGTTCACGGCTGCAAAAAAAAAAAAAAAAAAAAAAAAAATTACACAAAAATGAAAAAATTAAAAAAATACAAAAACACACATACAATCAATTCTTATTAACAAAAAATCACAAAAACCTTAAACTATTACCAAACATTAAAAAAAAATTAACAAAAAATAACAAATATCAAAAAATTAACAAAAATTAACCTGGGTTTGTAAACGAGAGGAAGAAAGGAAGAAAGGAGACGAGAAAAAGAAAGAATTAAACCTAAGATGGGAGAAAGAGATGTGCACATTGATGCGAGTGTGGGGGTGCTGTGGTGGAGATGGTGGTCCGGTGAAGTAGTGGTGGTTTAGTGGTAACGTTGTGGTGTAGTGGTGGGGGTGCTGTGGTGTGGTGGAGATCGATCTAGAGGAAGGAGATGAAGTTGAGTTGATTTTTGTTTTGTTTTGTAAGTGTGATTTACAGATATGTCAATAATTGGGTTTGTTTTTTGCGATTACATTTGGCAGGGACACGTCCCCGTTAAAAGAAATTTTGTTTTTTAGCAAGCATTTTGGCGGGGACATGTCCAAAAAAAAAAAAAAAAAAAAAAAAAACTCTTTTAAATCATTTTAATTAAGTTAAATCACTATTAAATCATTTAAATTTAATTTAAATATTTTCTAAATCATCTTTAATTAATTTAAAACTTTTAAAATTATTTACATCATTTTTAACTAAGTTAAATCATTTATAATTAATTTAAATAATTTAAAATTATTTTTAAATCATTTTAAAAAAGTTAAACATGAGATGTTAAACGAATGAGTCGAGATGGTCTGGTTATACATGAAATGTTAAACGAATAAGTCGAGATGATACGGTTATACATGAATGTTAAACGAACGAGTCGACATGATAAGGTTATACATAACATGTTAAACGAATGAGTCGAGATGATCTGGTTATACATGAGATGTTAAACGAATGAGTCGAGATGATATGGTTATACATGAGATGTTAAACGAATGATTCGAGATGATATGGTTATACATGAGATATTAAACGAATGATTCGAGATGATATCGTTATACATGAGATGTTAAACGAATGAGTCGAGATGATATCGTTATAAATGAGATGTTAAACGAATGAGTCGAGCTGATATCGTTATACATGAGATGTTAAACGAATGAGTCGAGATGATATCGTTATACATGAGATGTTAAACGAATGAGTCGAGATGATATGGTTATACATAACATGTTAAACGTATGAGTCGAGATGATATGGTTATACATGAGATGTTAAACGAATGAGTTGAGATGATATCGTTATACATGAGATGTTAAGCGAATGAGTCAAGATGATATCGTTATACATGAGATGTTAAACGAATGAGTCGAGATGATATGGTTATACATAACATTTTAAACGTATGAGTCGAGATGATATGGTTATACATAACATGTTAAACGAATGGTCGAGATGATATGGTTATACATAACATGTTAAACGTATGAGTCGAGATGATATCGTTATACATGAGATGTTAAACGAATGAGTCGAGATGATATCGTTATACATGAGATGTTAAACGAGTGAGTCAAGATGATATCGTTATCCATGAGATGTTAAACGAATGAGTCGAGATGATATCGTTATACATGAGATGTTAAATGAATGAGTCGAGATGATATGGTTATACATGAGATGTTAAACGAATGAGTTGAGATGATATAGTTATACATGAGATGTTAAACGAATAAGTTGAGATGATACGGTTATACATGAGATGTTAAACGAATGAGTCGAGATGATATGGTTATACATGATATGTTAAACGAATGATTCAAGATGATATCGTTATACATGAGATGTTAAACGAATGAGTCGAGATGATATGGTTATACATAACATGTTAAACGTATGAGTCGAGATGTATGTTAAATGAATGAGCCGAGATGATATGGTTATACATGATATGTTAAACGAATGATTCGAGATGATATCGTTATACATGAGATGTTAAACGAATGAGTCAAGATGATATCGTTATACACGAGATGTTAAACGAATGAGTCGAGATGATATGGTTATAAATAACATGTTAAACGAATGAGTCGAGATGATACGGTTATACATGAGATGTTAAATGAATGAGTCGAGATGATATGGTTATACATGATATGTTAAACGAATGATTCGAGATGATATCATTATACATGAGATGTTAAACGAATGAGTCAAGATGATATCGTGATACATGAGATATTAAACGAATGAGTCGAGATGATATGGTTATACATGACATGTTAAACGTATGAGTCGAGATGATATGGTTATACATGATATGTTAAACGAATGAGTCGAGATGATATCGTTATCCATGAGATGTTAAACGAATGAGTCGAGATGATATCTTTATATATGAGATGTTAAATGAATGAGTCGAGATGATATGGTTATACATGAGATGTTAAACGAATGAGTCAAGATTATATGGTTATACATGAGATGTTAAACGAATGAGTCGAGATGATACGGTTATACATGAGATGTTAAACGAATGAGTCGAGATGATATGGTTATACATGATATGTTAAACGAATGATTCGAGATGATATCGTTATACATGAGATGTTCAACGAATGAGTCAAGATGATATCGTTATACATGAGATGTTAAACGAATGAGTCGAGATGATATGGTTATACATAACATGTTAAACGTATGAGTCGAGATGATATGGTTATACATGAGATGTTAAACGAATGAGTTGAGATGATATCGTTATATATGAGATGTTAAACGAATGAGTCGAGATGATATGGTTATACATGAGATGTTAAACGAATGAGTCGACATGATATCGTTATCCATGAGATGTTAAACGAATGAGTCGAGATGATATCGTTATACATGAGATGTTAAATGAATGAGTCAAGATGATATGGTTATACATGAGATGTTAAACGAATGAGTCAAGATGATATGGTTATATATGAGATGTTAAACGAATGAGTCGAGATGATACGGTTATACATGAGATGTTAAACGAATGAGTCGAGATGATATGGTTATACATGAGATGTTAAACGAATGAGTTGAGATGATATGTTAAACGAATGAGTCGACATGATATCGTTATCCATGAGATGTTAAACGAATGAGTCGAGATGATATCGTTATACATGAGATGTTAAATGAATGAGTCGAGATGATATGGTTATACATGAGATGTTAAACGAATGAGTCAAGATGATATGGTTATATATGAGATGTTAAACGAATGAGTCGAGATGATACGGTTATACATGAGATGTTAAACGAATGAGTCGAGATGATATGGTTATACATGAGACGTTAAACGAATGAGTTGAGATGATATGGTTATACATAAAATGTTAAACGAATGATTCGAGATGATATGGTTATACATGAGATGTTAAACGAATGAGTTGAGATGATGTGGTTATACATGAGATGTTAAACGAATGATTCGAGATGATACGGTTATACATAGGATGCTAAACGAATGAGTCGAGATGATATGGTTATGCATGAGATGTTAAACGATTGAGTCGAGATGCTATAGATATACATAAGATGTTAAACAGATGAGTCGAGATGCTATAGATATACATAAGATGTTAAACTGATGAGTCGAGATGATATGGATATACAAAACATGTTAAACGAATGAGTCGAGATGATATGGTTATACATGAGATATTAAACGAATGATTCGAAATGATATGGTTATACATGAGATGTTAAACGAATGAGTCGAGATGACATCATTATACATAAGATGTTAATCGGATGAGTCGATATGCTATTTATATACATAAGATGTTAAACGAATGAGTCGAGATGCTATTGATATACATAAGATGTTAATCGGATGAGTCAAGATGCTATGGATACACATAAGATGTTAATCGGATGTCATTCTGTTGTTTATAACTTTGTAATGTGTCGTAGTATATATAATAGTATAGTTAATGACGGGACATGTCTTCCGTTTCGTTGTCTAATACAAAAAGTAATTTAAATCATTTATTTTTTAGTTTAAATCATTTTATAATCATTTATAATTAGTTTAAATCATTTTTAATTAATTATAAATAAATTTTAATAATTTTAATGATTTTTAACTTTATTAAATATCCCTCTTTTAATAAATTTTAATTATTTTAAATCATTTATAAATAATTTTAAATAAGTTTTCATAAATTTTAATAATTTTAAATCATTTTTAATTAATTTAAATAAATTTTAATAATTTTATATCATTTATAAATAAATTCTTTTAAATATCCAACTTTTGGCGGGGATATGTCCCTGCCAAAAGATTGAAATCTGTTCATAAACATTCGGCGGGGACATGTCCCCGCCAAAAGTGTTGGAGGGAAAAAAAGGCGGGAACAATTAGTAAGCTATAACTTTGGTCAAAATTTTGTGAAAATCATATAGACATGTCCCCGCCAAAAGTGTGCGTTAAAAATTTACTAAACGGTTAGCTAATTTGTTTGCCAGGTCAGCATGCTTTTTGTCGTTTAGCGACTTTTGGCGGGGACAAGGGCGTCCCCGCCAAAACCATCCTCGCCCATCCTCTCTTTTGTTGTAGTGTGGATTAATACTTGATTAACTTTTACTAGTTACTCGGGAAATCTACAGGTTGCTACATACATCATCTCCATTTCACACCTAAACACACACACAGATACATAACTACATAACTTCAATTTTGAAATTATGTATTTTACTGATCACTTACGGATACTTGTGTATTTTACTGAAGAGGTTAAAAGGGTTGGTTTGAATAATAAGGGTTTTAACATGAGATGTATATACACATATATTCGAGCCGCTGACTTTTTGTATGCTATTCGCAATGAAAGGGAAGTTTTGATGACTACTTTGGTTCTTACGTATCTCTCATGTTGTGTCATCAGTCTGCCATTTGCATCATGCAACACGACCGTCATTTTGTCTGGTACCTCATGAACCGGTCCTGGACAACGAGGTTAGCTCGGATAATTATATCTAGGTCATAACTTTTTACAAAATCCTGGTTAGGATACGACAGGTTAGACCAAAACCTGTGAATGATCGTACGTAAGTTGAACTAGAACTTTGCAGGTGTATATCTAGGACCAACCCTGATTAAAAACATGCTCAGTTAGGATTGGTGTTAAGTACTAGGCCTAAAAATGGAGTTGTTTTGTGTAGTATGTACCAAATATCAGCTATAATCATAGTTGGTGTCATATTGATTAAACAAAAAGTTAGATAAAGACATTATCTGTTGTTGTTTCTGTTTTGGTAGGTCTAGAAAACAACTAGTTTTGACAAAGAGGAAGACATTTACGAACACGACTATCGTTGTCTGTTAGTGTAACAGCAGAATGAAGGCTTGGATTTTCAGGTGGTATGCATGACGACACATGAGATATGTGTTTCATGAAAACCATTCATGGATACACGCATGTACGAAGAAAGACATGAAGATAATTTGTGATGACGTATAGTCCGCATTCGGGTTACGAACCCGACCAATGGACGCTACTACCACTCAAGCCCATCACGAATGGGCTCGAGCCCATCACGAATGGGCTATCACGATAACGGTTTGGGCTCACGAAGGCCCAAACCCGAAGTTATTTATGGTCTTGATATAGGATATCTCTTATTTAGGAGATATATATCAAACAACCGACCCATGTGGGATACGCTGAGGAGTGAGGAACACGAAACCAACTAGGGTTTCGTGTGTATATAAAGAGTCTCTAGACTCTCATTAAAGGTACGATCTACAACCCTAACTCTTCAACTAAACCCTAAAACCGATTACTTACTCTCACGCCGGAGGATAATCGTGGGAGACAATCCCACGATAAGCCTAACGGTGTCTTTTTGTTTTCTTAGTGCGAAGGTCTCAAGCATTAAGATCTAATTGGTACGGAAACAAGGAACGCCCAACTTTTGTATCAACAAGTGGCGCCATCCGTGGGACCTTACACTAAGAACTCTACGAAGAACTAGAATGACGAAGCATGGAAACCCAAATCAGCGGACTCCACAGACAAAGAAAACGCATGACGACCTACTGGGGAAGAAACAGCAAACTGATTCAGCCGCTAAGCAGGCCTCTGGAACAACCAGTGTGCCCAAAAGCCTAGGATCATACTCAGATCTGGCTTTTACTCCAGTAGAACCGATCACAAGGACTACCCATGCTACTACAACAACCACTAGCACGGTAGATCTACTGCGCACTCCTCTCACCATGCCAGAATTAAACTTCACTGAGCCACCAAATGCGCCCACCCGAAACAAGGGTCCTGATTTGGAAACAGACGTCCTCGCGCTAGAAGGAGTCGCGCCTGAACTAGCGCCAAGTGATTTCGTGTCCCAAAACTACGAAACCTTGGCTGCGCTGATGCGAGAGGAAGCAAAAAAGAGGTCAAGTCAGAGCCTGCAAGCCAGACTCAACTTTGATCCTGAGCATGAGGCATCCCCACCGCGTTACCGAAAGGAAAGGCGCGAGAAGGATGGCCGCCGACACCCTGTGTTTACTAGGATCGGAAGGAAAGTTGTGGACGATGAAGCAGCCGACTTACAGTCTCTGGAGGAGCATGAAGATGATGGACGGCGCACCAATGTCCACGCTAGACTTGGCAGTCGCAGGATCCACGATAGACTTGGGCGACGATGCTCCCCAAGTGAAAGCCCTTCAAGCTCGGATTCCGAGGATAGTCGGCGCAAGCGCCGCAAAAGGGTAAGCTCATCCTCAAGTGACTCCTCGGACAACGAGGACAAAGAAACAAGACACTGGAAGTCCAAGGGGAGATCCCGCGACTGGGAAGACGAAGATATGTCTCTTCCCTGGCGCCGCCAAAAGGTTGACGCATTCACTCGGCGCATCAGTGATTTTTCAGAAGATAAAAAAAGGCGCATGCCCGCTAATTTTAAGACTTATAATGGGACAGGTGATCCTGATGACCACCTAAAAATTTTCGAATCAGCAGCAACCATCGAAAATTGGCCACAACCTGTGTGGTGCCACATGTTTAACTTTACTTTAGTGGGGAATGCGCGAAACTGGTTCAGTAAGCTTCCACGTAGAAGCATCAATGGGTTTGAAGAGTTGCGGAAGGCGTTTCGTTTGAACTTTACTCAGAGGAAGAAGTGCGCCAAGAACCCTGTCGAGCTCGCTAGGGTAAAACAGCGCCAAGGGGAATCCACAAGCGCTTTTATGGAGCGCTTAAAAGCGCTTTAAAGACGAATGCATACAGGTCAAGGCATGCCCCGAAGTACTAAAGATCTCAGGGTTTATGAATGGAATCAATAACCCAGAACTTATAAAAAAGTTAAATGATAGGGTTCCCCAAACCTTTGACGAACTCATGAAGCGCACGAGGTCCTTCATCCAAGGAGAAGCCGCCGCTGCGGATAGCAAGAAAGGCTACTCAAACTATAGGTCACAAGAAGAGCCAAGGAGACAATCCAATGACCAGAGTAGCAATCGTAACAAACGCTACCGCAGTCAAGGAGGCAGACGGGGAAACAACAAGTATACCCCACTAACAAAGACTCCAAAGGAGATATTCGCGACGGAAGGCGCGAACTTTCCGAGACCCCCACCGATGCGCACCCCAGAAGATCGGCGCGTAGGGAACGGATACTGTGAGTATCATGGACAGAAGGGCCACACCACTAATGAGTGTGTCCAATTGCGCCAACTAATAGATAAGCTAGTAAAAGAAGGCAGATTGGACCATCTAGTCAAGAACATCAAGGATGGAAAAGACAAACAGAAGACCGGGGGCAAGAAAAAAGCACCCAAGGACAAGGCTGACACGATCTACATGATACCATCATGGCAGCGAACGACTAGGCAAAAGGTCAGCCAGAAATTTTCTCATGGAAGCGAAATCTCTTTCCCCACCTTGGCTGCGGACAACGCAGTGGCGGAACCACTCACCATTGAGATAAATGCGGGGGGTCACGATATCCACCACATGTATGTTGATGGAGGGGCATCAGCGGATATAATGTATGAGCATTGTTTCAAGAGATTGCGCCCTGAGATACAAAGACAGTTAAGCCCAGCCACGACTGCGTTGACTGGCTTCACAGGAGAAAAGATATGGCCCATGGGGCAACTGCGACTACTAGTCGCTGTTGGTAATAAGGAACACTCCACGACAGCCTGGATGAATTTTATGGTGATCAAATCTCCTTCACCATACAATGGCATTATTGGAAGACCGGGAATTTCGGCAATACGCGCAGTACCGTCCACAGCACATGGGATGCTCAAATTCCCTGTAGAAGGCGGCATTGTCACCATCTACAATAGCGCTGCGCCACCAGGAGAGTGTAACACGATTACATGCGAGACGACGCACACCCCAGAACAGAGCGCAACTAAAGTACCAAATCTGAAGGTCGCAATTCATCCTGATTATCCGGAACAAGAAGTATCGATCGGGGGATCGCTGTCTGATAAAGGCAGAGCGGCCGTGTGCGCACTCTTGCAAAAGAATATGGATATCTTCGCATGGGAACCAAAGCACATGACTGGCGTGCCACGATCGATTGCAGAACACAAGCTGAAAATCCGACAAGGATATTCCCTAGTACGGCAGAAAAAGCGCGGCCAGGCTCCAGAGCGCGCAAAAGCCATTCTGGAAGAAGTACACAAACTTGTGGACGCAGGCATCATGCGAGAAGTCTATTACCATGACTGGCTCTCCAATCCAGTAATGGTCAAGAAGAGTGATGGTAGTTGGCGGATGTGTGTGGATTTTACTGACCTCAACAAAGCATGTCCACAGGACTGCTACCCACTACCAGAGATAGTCTGGAAGTTAGAATCTCTGTGCGGATACCCCTTTAAATGTTTCTTAGATGCATGCAAAGGGTACCACCAAATCCAAATGGCCAAGGAAGACGAGAAAAAAACAGCCTTCCACACAAGCCAAGGTGTCTTTTGTTATACAAAGATGCCTTTTGGCCTGAAGAATGCGGGCGCCACCTACCAGCGATTGGTAGATAATGCATTTGAAAAGCAAGTGGGCCGCAACCTAGAGGTCTATGTGGACGACCTTGTCATAAAAAGCCATACTGAAGACGAAGTGGTGCGCGACATTGAAGAAACATTTAGAACACTACGAAAGATCAACATGAAGTTGAATCCTAAGAAATGCACTTTTGGCGCTACAGAAGGCATGTTCCTGGGATACTTGATAGAACCAGATGGCATTAAGCCATGCCCAGAAAAAACAGAGGCTGTCATCCAACTCCCTTCACCACGCACGTTGAAAGAAGTTCAGTCTCTGAATGGAAAGCTAGCCGGTTTGAACAGATTCCTGTCCAAATCAGCGGATAAGTCACTTCCTCTCTTTAAAACACTCAAGAAGTGTACAAAAAAGGGAGACTTTCGTTGGTCTTGGCGTTAGTATTTGCCGCCAAAAGATTGCGTAGATACTTTCAAGCGCACCCAATAGCGGTGATCACAGACCAACCTATCAAGCAAGTTATCTCTAAACCTGACGCATCGGGGCGATTACAAAAATGGAGTGTGCTGCTAGGCGAGTATAACATCTCTTATAGACCACGCACTGCGGTTAAAGGGCAAATACTAGCAGACTTCATCATCGAAAAACCAGACACCGACACCGCACCTCCACTGAGCAAGGTAGAATTACAAGAACCATGGGTCCTGTTCACGGATGGATCTTCATGTGTGGATGGGTCGGGCGCTGGCCTTATCCTCAGTAATCCAGAAGGAATGTAATTCACTTACGCACTGCGCTTTGAATTCACAGCCACGAACAACGAGGCAGAATACGAAGCCCTAATCGCTGGATTACGCATTGCAACTCGAATGGGCGTACGCAACCTAGAAGCAAATGTGGATTCTCGATTAGTAGCCAACCATGTGTTGGGCGAATAAGTGGCTAAAGAGGATAACATGGTTCAATATCTCGACAAGACCAAGTCACTAATCCAAGGTTTTGACAGGTTTACCATCAAACAAATTCCTAGAGGGGAGAACAAAAAGGCGGACGCACTAAGCAAAATCGCATCTACAAGCTTCGCGCACCTATCAAAACAAGTATTGGTGGAGATCCTAAAGAACAAATCCATCTCAAAGATGGAGATATCTACGGTGATAGAAGAGCAGGATCCTACATGGATGACCCCTATCATCGAATTCATAAGTAAGGACAAACTGCCCGAAGAGCAGACAGACGCTCGACGGATACGGCGCACAGCGCAGAGGTTCGAACTTCGAGATGGTATCCTATATCGGCGTTCATTTCTACAACCATGGCTTAGATGCGTTGGACCTCTTCAGGCAGATTATGTACTCCGAGAGATCCACGCCGGTTCATGCAGTATGCATTCAGGACCACGTTTCGTCGTAGCACGAGCCTTGCGCTCAGGATACTATTGGCCCATTATGCATCGTGATGTACGCGATGTGATAAAGAAATGTAGCAACTGCCAAGTTCATAGACCCATCCCGCGCAGACCACAACAAGAGCTAACGCCTATCACTTCCCCATGGCCATTCTATAAGTGGGGTATCGACATTACGGGCCCCTTCCCTGTTGCAGCGGGGGAACTGAAATTTCTTATTGTGGCAATAGACTACTTCACTAAGTGGATTGAAGCGAAAGCAGTGGCCACAATCACAGGTAATCAAGTAAAACGCTTCGTTTGGGAAAATATTGTATGCCGCTTTGGATTACCTGGGGAGATCGTTTCGGACAACGGAAAACAATTCCGTGATAACCCGTTCAAAGACTGGTGCGCAGAGCTAAATATTACACAACACTTCGCGTTAGTTAAACACCCACAAACCAATGGTTTGGTTGAGCGCGCAAATCGTAGTCTAGGCGAAGGAATTAAAGCGCGCCTAGACAAACACAAAGGAAGATGGGTGGACGAATTGTCGCATGTCTTATGGGCGCACCGCACGACAATCAAAGTTAGCAATGGAGACACTCCTTTTTCTCTTGTCTATGGGACAGAAGCTGTCATACCAGCTGAAATTGGGATGCCAACTATTCGAACCGCGGAAGTTAATGTCGCAACCAATGACAACGAACGACGTATCGACTTGGACCTATTGGAAGAAAGGCGTGAACGCGCAGCTATACGCGAAGCAAAAGCCAAGTAAAAAATGAAGAGATATTACGACACTAAAGTTCGAAGCACCTCATTCAGACCAAGCGACTTTGTCTATCGCGCTAATGATGCAAGACACGCAGAAGATACAGGTAAACTTGGACCGAAGTGGGAAGGACCCTATGAGGTCGTTGAAGCACTAGGTAAAGGCGCGTACAAGCTGCGTGACATGGATGGCCGCGAGCTACAGCGCACATGGAATGTTTGCAATCTCAAGAGATGCTATCTTTAGGAAAAGTTACGACCTCACACACGGACACCTCCGCACTTTAGTAAGTGCTTAATAAATATCCGTGTATTTACATTTTGTTTCATTTAGGCAAATGTTTTTCTCCTTACAAAAACTTGCAAGTATTAATTCAAATGTCGCGGTTTCTAGCTAATTCCGCGACACATTTCACTTTATTGTTTACATGTTATTTATGTCTCAATATTGTTGTTACTTTACTTTCTGCCTACATTGCGTGCATGCACTTATTAAAACCCACGATGGTAAAAGGATGAGTAAACCTACTAAATAACTCGTTGAGTAAGAGAGTTGCAAACCCATCAACATCGGATCACACATCCTTGTTAAACACCTTACTCTCAAGACGTTGGAGTAAGTTCAATGTGTATCTCACGACGGATACACAACAATGCACACTGTGCGCGTTTAACAACTCAGGAGCTAAGACACTTAACTCCTTGATATGATACTTGCAGTACGCTGCATAATCAACCAATAAACTTGTAAATTTTATGAACTTCATACACGATTATGGATTTTTTATAAATTTTCTTAAGTATGTACACTACAAGTTGCTATGTTAGACACAACATAGACGTCTTTTATGCAAAGACAAAATAACTAAGTACAAACATTATAACCACAATCACATTTGATATAATATAAGTACAACCGTACTTTTCAACATTTTATTAGACTACGAGTCCATATACAGTATAGATTCAACATGCACATGTGCAACAAAAAGTGAACCTGTTACAAAACATCACTACATCTAAGTAGCTTATATACTACGTGTGCGCTTAAGCCTTGAACTGCCCACTTGGTGCGCCACACTACCAGCCTCTTCAAGCTTCTTCAACAGGTCAACATCCTTGGGTGACACCGTTGGCACGCTAACGGGCACTCCATCAGACCTCGGAATATGGGCCGCACCAAGACCACAAAGGATGGCTTTACCCTTCACACCCTTCTTCTTTGCAAGTCTCATCTCATGGGCCTCTAAGGACTTCTTTAGAGGAATTTCCTTCTCAAGAGTGAAAGGATTCAGGATATCGCGCGGACAAGCAAAGATGGGTACATGCAGCTGCGACACATCGGGCTTCAAAAAATAATCAAGCTGTGCCTCAGCGTCATCTGCTGTGTGCCTAGCCAAAGTCAGCCCCTCCATAATCACACTTATGGGATAATCCTGGTCGCGCTCCAGTTGAGCAATATGAGGAAGCTCCAAAAGCTTCAACTTCTCCATCGCAGCAACAAGATCATCATAAGTGTTCTCGTTGTAACCCGGTACTTGGGCGGCGGGCACAGTCAAGATCTTGTTCGCACACAGCTCCTCTACAGCCTCTGCCTTACCACGCGCCAGCGCACACTGAACAACATCCCCAAAGGAGTCCTTCACCTCTTGAGACTCCAGCGTTCTCAAGGCAGCAAGGCGCAAGCCATGGCTGATAAGCCACCTGCACTCAGCAATGGTTGACACCAAGTGAGGTTACAACTCTTCATCGTATTCAATGCTAAGCTTACGCAGCTTGCTCTCCTGTTTCTCCAGCAAACACCCTACGGACTTGCGGAACTCCTCCAAATTAGCGAAGTGCTCATTCTTCCCATTCTCTAAATATTTCAAAACCCAAAGACAAGAAGCCTTGTATTCTTTGAAGTTAGCACGCTCTTGGTTCACTTGAGCAAACAAGGATAGCCTCTCATCAGCAAGCTTCTGAGCATACATAGTGGTGGACTCTACTTCAGCCTGAGCATCGGCTAGCTGCGCCTTCAGTAGCGCAATTTCCCTATCCTTCTGCGCATTGCTGCTACCCTCACCCGCATACCTAGCCTTTAGCTGTACAACCAATGAGGCTTGCTGCGCAGCAGCCAAGCATAGCTCCTCAATCAACTGATCCGTAGGAACATCTTCGGAAGCCTTTGTCCCAGATTCTTGGCCTCCCTGCGCAAGATGATCAGTAGGCGAAGGACTCGCCTTGGGGGGCGATTCCCCAGCGCGTGCAGCATCATCACCAGCAGCCTCAACACTGCACGCAGATAACAGAGCTACTTTATAATATCATTGCGGAATAAAGAAATGCAGATCTAAAGATACAAGCCTAATTACTTACTTGAAGGAAGGAGTTTCAGTTGTATCCTTCTGCGACGCATTCTCCTCTGATGATGATGATGGCTCACTAGAGATGAGATGGCGCCTTCTTTTGGACGTACCAGCGCCATCATCTCCAGCAGCTTTCTTGCGCTTCACCCCTTGGCCAGCGCCTTCTTGCCCACTTTCAGACATGGCAAACTCCCCACTTTCCGACGAATCAGTCTGCGATAGCTCTTCTACATGGATTTGTACCTCAGGAGTGGGAAAACTGCGCAGAGGAGTCGCCTCTAAAACAATTGGGGGCGTATCCTCTGACTCCTCCTGCACGATTTCCATCGTGCGCCCCGCGGTAGTCTGTAGAACTGGCTCCTCGCCATCTCTCAAAAGGCGCACCCCTACAGTCACTTGTTTCGGCCTCTCCAAGCGAACAACACTGAATAGATCCATCTCTGCGCAACAAACAACAAACAAACATAAAATGAGTTAGATAAGTTACAAAGGGAAGAACACTTACAACTACTAAGCGAAGAGGAAGGAAGAGACAAGCACCCACCCCGGCTATTCTCGTCCAAAAAAGTTGGCACTTCCTCCGGACTACCGAAGTAATTGCGACTGATGCCCATGTGCACCAAAAACTCCTCTGGATACGCCTTGATCGGTATGCGATTAGCATTAATCGTCTCCGCATCCTCTGCGCTATACGTTCCGGGGATAGGGCGCTCATCTCTCGGTAATGATTCTTGGGTATAGAACTCAAAAATCCATGGAAAAAAGGCACTATCAACACAAAAGAACTTCTCTCTCCAATTCCTAAGCGCATCTAATTTCTTCGTATAGCACTGCAGTGGCCCTGCACGCTTGGAAAAGGATACCCACCCGTTCGACCATGATGTGTGGTAAAACGCGCGGAATAGATGGATTGTGGGTTCAATCGCCAACAGGCGACAATTTACCTCAAAATTGGTTATTTTTGCTGCACCTATACCGTGCAGTTGTGAAATATGTAGACGATAATGGTTTAAAATATCGCACAAAAATAGGGAGATGGGCACACGCTGGTTCGCAAATTTGAAGAAGCGTGTATAAACCCCCACTTTCCCTTGCGGGAAGTTCGCTATTGACGCAGTCGCCACCGGAACTACCGGATGCAATGCGATAGGGATGTAATAATCTGAGGTGAACTGACGAAGTTCATCCTCAGATATATCAGAAGGAAAATCGGACAATTGAAGAACCATGGTTAAACTTCAATGACTCGTACAGCGCACGCGCTATTACCTTAGCTTTCGTTGATTTTTTGATCGCCGCTTAAAGGTTTAACAATGGTGGAAAATGACGTTTTACTGTGGTAGCCACAGTGAAAGGACGGCTCACCTTTATATAGGGTACACATATTCGTGGATGGATGACACATGTACCCCACTTGCTCTAATCGTGTGGCTGGGAGGCAAAAAGGTGAATCACTTTTTCACCCACCCCTCACGATTTACGAAGGAGATACGGATGTACTTGGACTAGTTTATTATATGGTTTCTTTAGGCGGGAAAAACTTGAAAATTCCCCGCTACGCATCGAGGAATATTTTTGCTACATTTGTTAGTCTAGCATCCGCAGTCGTCACACTACGCATACTAGACTGGGGGGACATGATGACGTATAGTCCGCATTCGGGTTACGAACCCGACCAATGGACGCTACTACCACTCAAGCCCATCACGAATGGGCTCGAGCCCATCACGAATGGGCTATCACGATAACGGTTTGGGCTCACGAAGGCCCAAACCCGAAGTTATTTATGGTCTTGATATATGATATCTCTTATTTAGGAGATATATATCAAACAACCGACCCATGCGGGATACGCTGAGGAGTGAGGAACACGAAACCAACTAGGGTTTTGTGTGTATATAAAGAGTCTCTCGACTCTCATTAAAGGTACGATCTACAACCCTAACTCTTCAACTAAACCCTAAAACCGATTACTTACTCTCATGCCGGAGGATAATCGTGGGAGACAATCCCACGATAAGCCTAACGGTGTCTTTTTGTTTTCTTAGTGCGCAGGTCTCAAGCATTAATATCTAATTGGTACGGAAACAAGGAACACCCAACTTTTGTATCAACAATTTGGTTATCGTAAAATTTGTCTTGATTTGACATATACGAGAATGGCGCTGGTCGCCGCGATGCCGGCGAGCACGGTTAAAAACACAATATTTTGGCGGTTAAAAAAACAATATTTTTAAGTTTGTTGATGCCTTTATAATACTTTTTTTTTTTTTAATTTTAGCTATGTACGGTTTTATTTGAACGTGAGTGAAAGATCATGAACGGGAGATTGGTACTGGTTGCCGTGATGTGAGCGAGCACGTTTAAAAAAAAAGTATTTTCAATGCATTTATAATACATTTCTTTTTATTTTAGGTATGTACCTTTTATGATACACTTTATAATCTAATTTGTAAATAATGTTAGTAAGTATTTAAGTTTAATAATTTTTTTTTAATGTCTTATATTTGTTTTATTTTGTTTTTTTGTTTTTGTTATTATTTTTTTTTTCCCATTGTTTTGTGTGAATATGTGCCCGGGTGTTTTGCCCCTTTTCATTTTAACCTAAACCCTAATAAGTTTCTTGTAGATCTGCCAAATTCTTTCCTTTAATTCTTTGCTTCTATAATGGGTACACTGCCAACAACATCTGCCTATGCCGGTGGCCGCACCCCTAATTTCCAGAAGCTAAAGTTTGCTGCTGGTTCTGATGAAATTGTTGATTGTTTGCAAGCCGCGTTTAGTCAAGATTACACCGAAAATGATCAGCTGTTGATGGTGCTTGGTGAGCAGCGCGATCAGTTATCTGCCAAGGTCAAGTGGTTAGAGGAGTTGGTGGAAGAAGGGGAAGGTTTCTTACCGTTACATGAGGATGGTCACATTGGTTTGGACCGTTTGAAGGAGACTCTGAAGAGAGAGAGGAAGGTGCTTGCTGGGTTGATCAAGGCGATGGATTTGGCCCGTAAAGGAAGAGAGGAGAAGAAGGTCAATCTTTTCTGGTTCGGATGATGTGGTGGGCAGTTTGTGTGGTATATTTTGCTTGTCTTTTGGCTTCTTATTAGAAGTATGTATGCTGGCTATGACTGACTGTAGATGTTTTCTTTTGGGATGGTAAGTAGAATGTATAAAGTTTAATGGCAGTGAATATAATACTAAGGGTATGGTTGTTAATATGTACTTTTGTGTTGCAAAATGACTGGAATTTTTCTGTGGCATGCATTAGTGTTACTATCGTTAATTGGTAAGATACTTAGTGGTTGCAGCAAAAAGCAAAGGCAGTACTTAATTAATGTTAAAGTTATGGCTGCAGAGGCCATTTACAAAATACAGGTAAATGTGACTACCTGACAATAGGGTTTTGCTTATATGCTTGGTGCTAAGTAGCTGCTAGAAATATAATACATAGATAGTTAGGGATATTGTTTTCACACCTTCCATCTGCAATTTAGGTCTGATCATTGTTCTTTTTTGGTTGGTCTGATCATTCTTCTTTTTTGGTTTTTTTCGACCCTGATGGTGTGGTCCCATCATCGGGGGCTGTGAAAAGGGTTCTCCTGGTACTTTTTCTAGCTGATTGTTTGATGGGTTTTGATGTTTCGGACAAAGTTTCTTGTTCTGCTGGTGTATTTGGTGGTGTGTGTATTGTTGTTGTGGCCTGAGTTTGTTTTATGTCAAGTGGTCTGGGTGTTTTTGTCTCTGCTGTCACAGTTACTGGTTTTGGTTGTTCGGTTGGTGGGGTTGTATGAGTTTGTTTTATGTCAAGTGATCGATCTACCTTCTCTTCTGAGATGGTAATCTTTGGTTTTGTGTCCATTTTCGTTGGAGATTCTGTGGTCTTAACTGTTCGACTTTGGGTTGCATTTGCTGTGAAAGAGTCCATTGTACTTTCAGTGGTGATAGGATTTGCTGATGGAAATAAGGGCGTGTCATCCTAGCATGTGTCGAGAACGAAAAGCTGATGATCTTTTGTACTGTCTGAATGAAAGTGCAGCTGAAAGATTTTTTTCTTTCCTTGCAGAGAAAGTAGTTCTGGTGGGTAATCGTAGGAGTCTTGGTTTGGCATTGTTCGCAGCATTTCCTTACAATCTTTTACCATTGAATTTGCTTCATTACTGAAACATATCATTATCACATTGGCAGTGCCATCGGATAATTCGAGTTTGAAGCAATAGCTGTATACAAAATATAGAAACTGTTATTTATTGTAGATAGATTGGTATAAAAATTGGTGTGTATTATAGTTCACCTGTAAAGTGCTCCGTCTTCGGATGGTGGTTGCTTGCAATGGGTATGCGACCATCGGTCCGAAATTTTTTGCTTACAGTCTGAGCATTTCTTGAAAAACCATGGCCTTTGTGTAATGATTTTGTCAATTGTTGCGTCGACAGTAAACCGGACATTCTGTTTCATTATAACTGTAAGTGTTAAGTAGATTTTTATTTGCTAAGTAGTGCACTTAAGTTGTTGATTACCTGCTGGTTTTTGTGGATTTTCTTTTGCCAAATCTGCCAGAGTGACGCGGTTTCTGAACTTTTCTTGGTGTGGATCTGCACATCTTTCATACTGTACATTTAGTATTGCGGGTGGATCAAAGAATTCGTCATACCTGCATAGTTAACGTATATGGTTTTAGTGGGTTTGTAAGTTTAGATTGTATTTGTGTATTTTGATTCTATTAAGTTACACGCTGCAAATTTCATGGTATTCTGCTATGTCTGGATTGAAGTAGTATTCTGTTGCATTTGTCGCTGAAAGCTGAAGTCCTGTATTGTTATAAATATATGTTAAAAGATAAAGTTAATAATTCAAATGATTAGTATGAAGTATTAAATTTACCTCCATATTCTTTGACTGAGCATGAACTGACTGCAATAATTGTTGGTTTTTTTGCTTTTTCATATTCTTGTTTCCTGAAATTGTGAGCATCTTGATTCCATAGAGTGAAACGTACCGTTTGGCCACTGTGAGAATTACGGAATATTTATGAGAGGAGACATTAAAATAAGGGTTTGTAGATAAGTGTTTGATGCTCACTC